>JARHVA010007985.1:142500-145000 GCA_037957365.1 Torreya grandis | reverse complement strand
TAATTACATCATTAATAATCTTAAGTTCTCACTATTAAAATCATAAAACTATAACACATGGAAATAGAATGCTTGAAATTCATTAATGATGCTAAGATATACACCTTACATAACAACTCTTCTTACTCCACCTACTAATGCAAAATAGTTACAACACTTTCTATTTGAAACTACTCAGGTAATTAGATGCAGTTGGTCTTATATGTCTTTATATTTGAATTTTTATCTTGATAAATGTACAAATCCAAAAGAGGCTTAGGATAAATTAGCATCATTATTTGGAAAATAGATGAGATTCATGGTTACCAAATTGACAATGACCTCATTAGTTTGGATCCTAAAAATTATACTACAATATAAGACTACATCACTAAAGTCATAAATCTTAGAGCACAACTTTTTGAATGTACGTGCCTTACACAAATTAGGTTCTAAATATTCATCTTTTGTCTCTAGATTTTAGACTCATAGGCTCAAATTGAGCAGATATTATCAAATTCCCAACTTTGAGGTATTCTCTAAGATTCTAATGGATGAAGAAGAAAAGTTATTAGCTATGGGTCTAATCAAGTCATCTAAATCTCAAGCTCTATTTCTAGTCAACCTTAGCATAAATAAGTTTCAACATCAACATCAAATGCAAGTTCAAGTAAAAAGAAGAAAAATAATCAAAATAAGTCATAAAAAGATAAGAATAAAGGGCAAAAATGTTCCTCCTAAAGAGATTATAAATCTACTAATAAGAAAGGAGATTCACAAAAACAAGACTGACACTCATTACCCTTATTACAAAAAGAGGTTTCATAGTGAACAAGATTGTTGGAAGAAAGAGATTGATGAACTTAAGGGTATTCTCAAAAATAATAACATCAATCAATCAAAATATTCTTCCACTCTTTTAAATTCAGGGAAAGGGAAAGCTACAACACTAGTTGCATTGGCAAATTCTTCCAAGTCATGGGTACTTGACTTAGGTGCTTCATATCATATGGTTTCTGATCAAGAATAAATTTTTGGATTAAAACTAAGTTCCTTGTCTCATATTCTCATAGATGATGATTATAAGGTAGATATCATAAAAAAAGTATAGTTGATGTCGATAGTGGTCTATTTGAGGATGTCTATTATGTGTTAAAATTATCAACTAACCTTCTCTTTGTCTACCAATCACCCACTTTGATACTGGTGGGAAAGTTGAGTTCACACTTGATTCTATTTCAATCAAAAATTTGGAGGATAAAGCCTTAGTTTTAGTGGTAAAAGTCAATAATAATACTCAAATTTATTCATTCTCCCACTTTTTGCCTTAGTCTTCTTCTATAGCTTTGCTCTCTGACACTGATTCAGTGAGTAAGCTATGGCATGAGTGGTTTAGTCATCTAAACTACCACTATTTACAACAGCTTAGCTAGCAGGAGATGGTTATACGACTTCCATAGATTTAATTTTTAGGGGGTTTATGTCATGGTTGTGCCTTAGGTAAACATCCAGAGGATAAGTTTGATAAAGGGAAGGCTTGGAGGGATACACAAGTCCTTGAACTTGTTCAGTGTGATTTAATAGGTCCATTACCTATTTTATCTTTTAGTAAAACCTGCTATGTTCTCACATTTATTGATGACTATTTCAAATATACTTGGGTTTATTTTTTAAAACTCAAAAGTGAACTATTTGAAAGATTTCTAGAGTTCAAAGATCTAGTTGATAAATAATTTGGTATGTCAAGATCTATCACATAGATAATAGGAAGGAATATGTGAACAACAATTTTGAACAATTCTATACTCTTGAAGGAATTGATCTTCAGCATTCAATTGCATACACACCTCAATAGAATGTTGTAGCACAAAGTAAGAACGAATTCTTAAAAGAGATGGAAAGTTTTATGATTTATGATAAATTATTAGTACCTAAGTACTAGGTGGAAGTAATAAATTATGTTGTATATATATAGAATAGAGTTCTTCATAGAGCTTGAAAGAGGATAACACATCTTGAAGCTTGGTGTAATAGGAAGCTATATGTGCATCATTTTAGAGTCTTTGGTAGTCCAACATGGGCTCATATACTTTTAGACAAATGCTATGCTTTAGAACAATAAATTTAGACTTGCATATTTTGGGATATCCTGATGGTGTCAAGGAATATTGGCTCAATGATCTAGATTCACATGAGCTTATTATAGTGAGAAGTGTTTTCATTTATAAAGTCCGTGAGACTTATCTTTTATCATTTCTCATTATTATTCTTTAGAAGAATCAGATATCAGTAATGATGATACTCCTACTTCATCTACTCACAAGGATGATGAGGTAATACCTTCCCAACAGGGTTTATCAGGTCATGTTCCTCCTCCTCCTCTAGATCCTCACCCATTGATGCCTTTGTGGGCTAAACAGACTTTGACAGATGTAGATCCTCTTATTACAAATCCATTAGATAAAAGGAGAACATAGTCACAACATGATCTTCCACATTATTACATTTCCATAACTTCCAA
>JARHVA010007985.1:45000-137500 GCA_037957365.1 Torreya grandis | reverse complement strand
TATTGCTTTCATCTAATCACTTCTCATAGTTATATGGATAGGTTTTTAGTCTAATATGAAATAGAATATTGTGATATAAAAAATATGTAAATGAGTTACGTAGTAGAATAGAAAAACACTTTTCAAAAAAGAATTGGCCCTATAAAACACTTTGATACCATATGAGAGGATCATTTCTGTACAAGTTTGCACATAATTACAAATATATGAAATAAACTATGAAAATTGGCAATATATTAAATCAAATAACTAGAATTACTAGCCTCTTTAAAGGGGGAACCTCCTTTGAGCAAGCTCAATACAATAAATTGATTTATCCTTCATTGGCCTCAACACTTACATATACACTAAGTATAATCTAAGTAATTACTACTTTTATGAATGTGGAATAAAATAAACTACTCATGAGATGACTTACAAAGTACATGTATCCATAGAAACTATTATACTAACAAAGTAAAGATAAGGGATAGAATTGGTTCCCACAAAGAAGGAGGCTATTAAGCCCAAAGATAAAGAAAAAGATTAGATTAGTAATGAGAGCTTCAAGATAAAACATATAACTAAAATGAGATCAATCAAGTTTAGAACCAAGATATGAGGAGTTAGAGACTTATTCCACATACCTCTACATCATTTGGTATTAGAATAAAGTAATCTTGGTTTGAGTTTCATTTTTAGTTCTTTAAAACTTGTCCATTTGAGATTGACAATGCATGTTATTAGAGTGTGTGTGAGGTAACCTTGTAGGGTATTATGAGAGAAGAAGTATGGTATAGGTTTGATCTATTGATGTTAGAATATAGGAATAGAAGATTGAAAAAAAGGTGAGTCAAATCCCTAAAGTCTAATGAAGAGGACTAAAAGCTAGTGACTAGAGAAGATAGGTTGAAGAGAGCATTGAAGATCAAGTGAGAGTAAGAAGAGGAAATACTCCAAAAGAGATTCAATAAGGATAAGAGAGGTCATAGATAGAGGACTAAAGGAAGGAGAAAAGATATAAGAGTGATCTAAGAAGCAATTAAGTAACTTGCTAGTGATTGGTCTAGATAGGCCTAAAAATCAAAGAATAAGTGAGAAGATAGATGTAGAGATACAAGTGAAAGATATGAGAAAAGAGTTGGGGTAGAGCATTGATAGATCATGGTGAAGCTCTTAAAATTCCAAGGAAGCCAATGGCATATTTTTAATGTGAGGAAAATAGTGAAGTGGCCACTAGAGTCACTTGTGTAAGAGAGAAGGCATAAGATGAGTGCCTTGAAGAATGAAAACAAAATAAAGAGTGAAAAACATAGAAGAATAAGGAATGAGATGTTACTGAGTGAACAATAAGACAAAGATTAAGAATATATTTCTCATTAAGGAGATAAAAATGCCAAGAGAAGGACTTGAGAGAGAATAAAAGAAGAAAATATTGAGAGTGTCTATGAAAAATATATTTTAAGGGAATATATGGTCTCTTATTTTATATGCTAATGTTGCTTTTAAGGTTGTGTATGCAAGTATGAATAAATAATCGGTAAAGGCCAAGTATAAGGACTTAAAGTTAGTGAAGGATGGACCAAGAGCATTACCCATCAAGAAAGAGGATGATAAAGAAAGATAAATTGTTGTAGAAGATAAAGTGATGAAGATTGAAGGTATTCAACATGTTGAAGATGAAGTAGAAGAGGAATACCATGATACCTTGCCAAGTATAGTAGTTGAAATAAAAGAGATAGTTCACCAAGAAGCCATAAAAAAAACCATGAAGATAATGAGGAAGAAATTAACTTGAAATAGTCATCTCTAGAGGTAAATGAGTCTTTTAGTATTGATTTTGATCATATATATGAAGAATAAGAGACTAATATATAGATTGGGAGAAAGAACGACAAGGTATAAACCTCAAGGAGAGAAAAAGGGAATGGATATGTTTGGCTTAAATGGATTAAGAAAATAGGTAGTGAGAAGGAAGAGGTGAACCTTAAGGAAGAATAAAATCAAGAAAAGAACACAGGTGAAAAGCAAGGACAAATTTGGAAGAAAAGCATAAAGGGCAAAGTACATCAAGTTGGCATGGTAGACTACCAAGGAAAGAAGCATGAAGGAGATACAAAGAGAATAAAATGGAAATATAAGATGGTAAAAAGTATTAAGTGTGTTGAAAATAGAATGAAAAGAGTACGAGAAGATAAAATTTCATGTGTACCTCAAACAAACATGAGGAAAGAGGAGAGCGGAAATGTCAAGAAGCAAACAAGAGACATAGTGCAAGAAAACCAAGCCAAAGAGATGAATGTACAAATATGTAAGCAAGAAGATGAGTAAAAATAAGATAAGTGTTATCATAATTTTATTTAAAATGTTGTTTATGATGATGGATATCAATTTGAATCCAATAATGAAGAAGATTTGTATATGGAAACTGTAGCATTGATGGAGAGGTTTGTATAAAAGCAAGGTGAGGATGAAGTATCTAAAGGAGTGATTAACAAGAATGTTATGAAATAGAATGAGAATGATTTGAATCTCAATAATGAGGGATTACAAAGATAATTTTTGAGTCAAAGTACACAAGAAAATGAAGATAAATATTGTGAAGAGGTGGATGCTCTCAAGTTGCAAGAAGAAATTGAGATGTTAGAGGAGATATTCAACCCATCTAAGGGGTTTAAATAAGGTGAATTACAACAAGAATATCATGGATGAGTTAAATAAATAAAAAAATAATGAGTAGTATAGAGGAATACAATAAGTTGTGAAAACAAAGCCATAAGCAAATAATATAATTAACAAACAAAGGGAGTATGAGCAAGTAAACAAGGTGAGTTACTCAATTGGTAAAGATAAATTTGAGTTGGTAGTTGCTATGCATGGACATATAAAGTCAATGATATGATATTGATATCATTAAAATATTAAATATATGCATAAATACCCTTAAGGTAGGGCAACACCATATAATACTTCTTTAGGAAGGAATAACTCCATAATGTCTCTTCGAGGGGACAACTTCCAATATCCTCTTACAATAGAAGACTCAATGCTTAATTGATATCTTTACCATGATAATCATCTAATTTATATATAAATATATATAACCAATGGTTGGGTAACCTCATAATCCTAATGTAGGCCGACCATTACCCAATGTACTAATTCCATAAGTTACTCCATTATCCTAATATAGTGTACCCTTATAACTAACTACGGGGATGTGTGCCACATGTCAACATCTCCATAAAACCATATACATTAATATATAATATCCCTAGGTACATAGCATTACTTCCCTCCTTGACATGTTTCATCCCCGAAACATAGGAAGAAACCAAATAATGAGTGTGCTTCAAATCATTGCATACTTGTCTCTAATCTCGATCATCTAGACATCCATATGTGATCTTGGAATGTGATATATCTCCAAGATTGTTTCCAAATTCCATTGTGCTCCTCTAATTTTTTTCATGATCATAATTATACTATTTTGGTGTCCAAGCATAATTACTCCTCTTTTTATTCCATGTACAATATTTTGTTGTGCTATTATGATTCCAACCATGACCATAGTAGGTATTCTTACATGCATAATCATAGTGATTTCCCCATTAATTCCATGTGACATAGTATTCTTTCTTTTGATTCCATGCATATACATAATGATTGGAAATTTTATTTCCTGTATAGACAAAATAATTGTTATTATGACACTTCCTTAGTTCCATGATTGTTTCCTCTCATGATGATGTGGGTGTCTATATACCTAAACTTTTTATAATATTTTTAACTTATCCACCTTTTACTTCTTTGTCTCTTTAGTAGATGAAGTGTTCATTTATAGTTGTAGTGTGTCTTTACCTATATCATCTGAATCTTAATCATATTCTTCATCACCTTTTTCAATCTCATCTTCATGATCTACTTGGATTGTTATTGGTGCCTTTTTCACTATGATATCTTGTAAAGTGCTCTTATTATTCCTATACCAAAACTTCATGAACTTTTTATGAACATTAATATTCATTGTTCCCAAAGTCTCTAACCATGGATATCCAAGAACTATATCCAAATCATCGATATCCAAAGCAGAAAAATCTGAATGCAAAACATATTTTTCCATAATGAGCTTCAAATATTCAAACATTGAAATATTATTACCATGTGCTTGAACCTAATTGATATTATTTTCTTAGAAATGTATATTCTTGGCCACATTCATGTTAATGAAGTTATACTTGCTGGCAAGGTTTATGGACACCTTCTTATTTTGAATGCATTCATACAATTGAAAAATTGACTCAGATTTATTTCAAACCAAATTATTTGAACCCTTATATTCTGCTTCTTCTTCTTATTTATCATCATTATTTTCTTCCTCTTCTACATCCTCTTTTTCTTTTATATCCCATTGATCTATGAAGATTTGTTCCATTGCTTCCCATGAAGAATACTTTTGTATAAAGCTCAATTGATTAAACCACCAATGTTGTGCAGGCCCAGACAAAGAAAGAGATAATTATATTTTATATAAAATTGTTTTATTATTATTATCCTTAAAAATGAGCCACCATTCTCAAGCATTAACGTCATCTTCCTTTGAAATTTTTTGCAACTTCATGATCTACAAAACAAATTATGGTTCATGAAACCCTAAAATGTCAATAAATCATTAAAAACTCATCCAAAAAGTCCCAAATTTTTAATATAACTTCCTATTATGATATTGGAACCTCATTCAAAATTTTGTGAAAAAATGTCACAAATTTCACCCTGTAGATTGAATATACAAAACACAATAAAATCATAACAAATAACTCAAACCAACTTCAAAATTTATGAATTTTTTACCGTGGTTTTCTTATAGCATCTTACATCTCCATTAAAAATTTCGAATAACAATTATGTATATTTTGGAAGATATAATGAGATTAGTATAAAATCTAAAATAACAATAACTCCCTCAAAACTAATAAATAGATCTCTATTTTTTTATTGTGACTTATTTAAGATATTATCCATATCTAGTAAAACAATTGTGGAAAAATTCGCAACCAATAAAAAGATATTGATGATTCAAAAAAATTAGGGTTTCACTCCACACAAATTGCCCAAATCAAAGCTCTGATACCACTTGATATGATTCAAATATTCAATATATGTAGAAATACCCTTAAGGTAGGGTAACACCATATAATACTCCTTTAATAAGGAATAACTCCACAATGTCTCTTCGAGGGGACAACCTCCAATATCCTCTTACAATAGAAGACTCAATGCTTACTTGATATATTTACCATGATAATCATCTCCTCTATATATACATCTATCTAACCAATGGATGGGTAACCTCCTAATCCCACTGTAGTCTGACCATTACCCAATGTACTAACTCCACAAGTTACTCCATTATCCTAATATATTGTACCCATATAACTAACTAAGGGGATGTGTGCCACATGTTGGCATCTCCATCAACCCATATACATTAATATATCATATCCCTAGGTACATAGCAGTCAATAAAGTGTCAAACAATATTTTACTATGTTTAGGATGAATGAGACAAAAAATTTCTCTTACAAAATGAGAAAGGTGATAGAAGGAGATATCAAGAGATGACAAAGTGTGAAGTAGAGGAAATAAAATAGAGTCTATTGGAGGAAAAGACACATGTATAGCTTCCCATGAGGTCATTATAAGAAGGAATCAACATTTAAAATAAGATAGGACACCTAAGCAAGCAAGAATCAAGTAAGATTCATGAGGAAACAAGCCATAAAACAAGTATAATCAATAAGATAATGAACCATTTGGTTTCAATTGAGTATGATGAAGTTTAAAATGACTTAGAGAATGTATAATATGTAGAAAACATAGAGGTACATAATCTAGTACACCTCATAGTGGTAGAGGATGCATTCACACAGAGACTAGACAAAGCCAATAAGAAAAAATATAAGAATATTGTGAAGAAAAAAGAGAAATTAAGGAGAGGTAGTAGTTAAGTGAGCCTGAAGGACCCTCAAGGGAAAATAATAAGGTACTAAAGAAAGTTGGTGGCACTAATTTCCTCCTTATTGGGGAGTATGATGCAAGAGCATCAAATCAAGAAGACATCATTTTTTAGTAGAGGTCAAAGGTGGTCAACCTTAGAATGAAAATGTATGTGAAGAGAAATTTTAAGGTATATTTATGTATTTGAGGTTATTTGGAGTCACCAAGAGTTCTAAGAGTGATTTGTGTGTGTGTGTGTTTGGAGTTTTTCCTCCAAAACCAATAATTTGAAAATTGAAATGTCTGAACTAAGTCAAGAGTGACTAAAGTATTGTGTAGAGTGGTTAAAGGAGATAATGTTAGTGTAAAAGGTCCAAAAAGCCTTGTAAAATGTTTTTTAAGTCATATGTGTCTAATTCATAAGGTTAGAAGTCATTTTCCAGTAATGTGACCACAAAACCTCATGTTGAAATTACAATGTAAGGAAGTTATGTCTTGTAACTACCTTAACCAACATTGGAGTTGGTTAAAGAAGATAGTTCTACATGAATGGTAGAGAGGATGATGTGAGAGGAGATAATATGGAGATAGTGATATCTCCAAACGAGAGGAGGAAAAAAAACCAAAGAATGGAAGGATGAGCAAAACTCCTCAAGAAGGATCTCAAGTCCATGAAAGGACCATAATGTAATAGAGGATTATTCAATGAATAAATAAAGTTTGTTATTGTATGTTTTCCTTTAAATTTATATTGATTGTATAAATCACATGTTTTCTTATAAAGGCCCTTGATGCCATGATCTTATTGTTGTGTAAGATTATGGGTTTATACTAAGGAGTGTTAGTTATAGACTAAAACAACAGTATTTTATTGTTTTATATAGGTTAGTGAGGTGAAACTTATCATGGAATTAATTACTGCATATATTTCGATAATTTAAACCATTAGTTGATTGAGATAACATTTCAAGTGAATAAACTCATATCAAAAGGCCATTGAATTGATGAAACCCTACAAACTATTATCACAGACAAGGAGTGAAGGTAAATGATTGGTTCTTAAGACATAGACCATCAACATGTTTAGATAATTATTGGTAAGTGAAATCATTATTTTAAATATATTTGTTTGAATATAAATAATGAATGAAGTCCAATACATATGATAGATGATATTAATAGTTTTGTTGTCATAGTGAGTACCTTGTTATGACTAAATAGTCACATTGTAAAGTGAGGTAAGACCTATTTATTATCCTTGGCAAGTATGATATTGAGAATATGGCTTTGAAATATGGTCCCAATAGTAAAGGATGTTTTGAGGCTCTTAGAAACATTTCTATAGTCGTGAAATTGAACTAATGATCCCCATTGTTATCATAGGCCTATAGGGTGTCTTATTGTGCATAATCAAAGTAGTGAGGAAAGAATTTTCTTGTATAAATGTGAATAATATTGAATATAAGGGTTTGTAAGGATAATTATAGGTGGAAGGAAGGTAGTGGGAGTTTTTAAATATGATATAAGAGTCTTGAAACTCATTGATATACAAACCCTATTGACACAGTCCTAAATAGGACCCCAAAACCCTATGTTTATATGGTTAGAAGAATTGATAAGGATATGTGAGATTTATCACCTATTTTAGAATGTTTTTAATGTAAAACAATACCCTATAAAGGTCTTTTTTCCTTTTAAAACACATTATAACTTGAGAAAATGAATTTTTATGCCTCTCATCTTGTACAGAAGACTAGCTAGGGTTTCAAATAAGAAATCCCCATAGAAGGAGTTCCAACCATTGAAAAATGTTAAAAATTGGTAATAGCCTTTTTTTTATTGTTTAACTAAGGATTAAAAAGTTTTGGAACAAGTATAGTATGAATTTTTATGGATTTAAGGACCGAGGGTGTGTGTTAGGGCTAAATAGGCCTAATTGAGGGGTGGTTTACAAAGGAAGTGTGGTCTAGGTGTGGATTTAGGTCCTAAAATTTGATTAAAACATTAAGGAAGATAGGGGGTTGGATTTAAATGATATATTATCTTTAAGGGAGTTGATATATTTTTAAAATATAGCGGAAATGTCAAAAAAAGGCTACAAGCCTAAGGTGATCATTGTGATCTTGAGGTATGGAATTGAGTGGTGATGGTGATTGATAAATTTAAGGGGATTAAGATAGGTGTAATATGATCATATAATATCATCTATGATAATTATTTCCATTCCTAATAACTACATCAAAGTTTGGTGTTTGAAACCTATGAAGCATGCCTAATGGAGAGCTAGTGAAAGAGTTTAATGGTAAAGAGAGAACAATGATATTAAATGAGTTTAGGAATGAATGTGATTGAAAATGAGAGTGGTATAGTGAAAAAAATAAGTGTATCTAAAGTGTGTAAGGAATATTTACAAATATAAGGAGGCTATTAAGCCTAAAGACAAAGAAAAAGACTGGATTGTTAATGAGAGCTTCAAGACAAAGCATAACACTTGAATAAGATCAGTCAAGTTTAGAATCAGAATATGAGGAGTTAGAGACTTATTCCACATGCCTCTACATCATAAATTGAGTAAATAATTAAAACTAAGTAAAATTTGGTAAAGAGATAGGAGAGAAGAAAGGAATGAATACATCTCACTGGGTACACAAATTAATGCATACACATGGTGAAAACTTTTGTGTGTGTATGTAGTGATCAATCATTGAATAAATTTTATTGAGATAATATCTTTACCAATATTCATGTGTATTTTGATTAATAACTCAATCTAGTTTTAACTCCATCATTACCCACCCTTGCTTAGTGGATCATGACCTATGAATAGCTTGGATTGGACTGATAGTGTGTCCAATCCTCTCATGTAGGTGGATCAAGAATTTAAGTAGGTTATGAATCCATAATTTACCACCCATGTGTATTATATGCATATGAAATTTAAAATTTAAAAAAGTAATAAAAATTTTCCAACTAGGTATGTCTAACTAGGTATAATTGCTCTGTAATCACTAGAGTACATTAGGTAATTCTAGGCCACTCGAGAATGCCAACCACTACAAATGGAGTAAGGCATGAAACTGGTGTGAAACTTGGAATATGATTTTAGGTGTATAAAACATATATAATGAAATGGAGTGTGTCATTCTATTTGACAATCGGTGTGTAAGAATATAAAAATAATGTGCCATGCACATGCCCCCAAATCTGAAATATAAACATATAGATTATAGGTTAAGTTGTGATAATTTATATTTGGGTATCTAAAATAAATATGTGAATGGTCATGCCACCCATTATGTCCTCAATTTCATCAAATTGATATGAATTTGAGCTGAACTATTATGAATCTAAACAAAACTAAGTATAATTGATAAATTTGTAATTAAATATGTGTAGACCTGTACTATTATTATTGTGATTTTCTAGATAATCTAAGATTTTCTCATAATGAATCTATTAGATAGTAGAACCATGTCTTAGACAATAGAAACATTATTAAAAATATGGCATTAGTGTCCCAATTTGGGTGCTAGTGTCTTTTTAGTTTAATTTTTATGTAACTGTACTACTTTTTGGGTCACTATTTCCCACTATGTTTACCTGAGTCTGATTCTATATAATTTGAGCATTTGTGCTAAAAATATACTATGAATGCAATATAATAACCTGATCTCTTGACAAACCCCTTTGAATGCACCCTCTTTTGAAGAGATCTTTTGAACCTATGAAAGAACTATCTTCAAAAGAAAAATATCTACAAAATGTATGTTAGCTAGAGCATATATGATATATACGTAATAATACAATATAATTTTCATACATAACATCATAATGTAAGATATTTTGAGCATATGTATGTAATGTATGATGTATTTCATGTCTAACATTCATAAAGGTATCAATATAAATATAACAATGTATGTAACAACAAATATGAGTAAAAATGGGTAGCTACCTATGGGGATGGGGCATGATGTCCATCACGACACCCAAATAGGAAAGATAGATGCATGAGGTCCCTCATGGAATAAAAAAATGGAGTGTGTAAAAAAAATGACAAGTGTCATGACCATGACACACAAAAATAAAGCATACATACAAAACACTTGAGGTATGAAAAGTATGCCAAGGGGCCAAAATATAAGGGACATGGACACATGTCACTAAATTTGAGGAAAAAAGACATAATAAGACATATTCAAATGTCCACATACAAATGTCTATATATTCAAGTAATAAGGAAGTTGGCTTAGATGCACATATAAGGACATGGTCAAATGTCTGCATACACAATCAAGAAAAAATAAACATAAGAACATGTGCACATGTCCAAACCATACATATTGTGAAAATAAGTGGCATAGAGCCAAAGAAAAATGGAGTATTCAAATGCCATTGAATATAAGAAGCATATAGATACAATCAAGTCTAAACTAGGAAAGCTATAAATGAAAGTATGCATGAATATGTGATACAAATATGTGTAAGAGCTAGGATGTACATATACTAATTCTAAAGTAGTAATAGCCAATGAAAAAATTGAGTAAGAGTAGCATGATAAATTTTACGATATAACAATGATAAATTTGTGATGTATAATATGTAAATATAGAACTTTGGAATTGAAACTATATATAGGGTGCCCCAAGTGGGAAAATGTGTCAAGTAAAGACCCATGTATCGATTTATATGCCCCCAGTGGGTAGATAATAGAAAGTCTAGATCAGTGTATTGGACCTGAGTCCTATAGTAATTTGAAAGTAGTTGACAAGAAAAAGTGAAACATGTATGTATGATAAAACCAATTGTACTAAGATATCTAGCATATGTAATGTCTAGAAAATATAATAAGTGTAAATATAGCAGTGCATATAATTTGTAATTTTGTGTTTTTTGATTAATTATTTGAATGTTTTTGTATTTTTGAAGTATTATATTATTTTTTATTTTGTGGATATAAGCTATGTACAACCAACATGAAAAGAAACTATGTATAAGAAGCAAGATATAAGGAAAAATATGTACAAGAAGGGATGAACAATACTAACTGATGAGTCTCATGGGAGACTCACTATCAATGTATCATATGTCAAATAAATTAACTATGATTATGAATGATATGTGAAAAGGCAAATGTGGTCCCAATAATCTACTTTATTAAGTGATCTATATCTAGATCTTCCTATGTAGTGATGCTAGGAATATATGGCACTAATGGTGGTGTCTTATGAACTATAGGGGTCTTAAGGACCCATTTAGTAGAATATGTTGTAGGTGAAATGAGTTCCATGTATTGTGAACCCCAATAAATCAATACAACTGATCTTGGTAGAAAGTGAGTAGAGGGCCTCTAAAATCTACAACATAGTCTAACATAGGGGTCTCTATAATAATGGTCTATATAGGAGAGTATGTGTACATAAAAACACTATATGAGTATACCTCACTAGCACTGGTGGCTCCACTAAACTCTGTGGTGTATTGATAGGAACTATTCTTAGAGTTGTAATTGATAATTGTGTTATAACTGGTAAATGTACTATAATTGGTAACTGTGTTGTAATTGTATGTGGGATAGGTATATGATACTCGTATGGAAAACCCTCAATTTTGATCAATTTATTTACATGTATATATTTTATGAATATGTACACTATGGATGGGATGCTTTTTAGTTGTTATATCCATGTCTTACCCAATAACATATTAAACACGACAAGACTAGGTACTACTAAGAATATAGTGTCCACATGTGTTGGTCCATCCTGTAGTGGAAGTACAATATCCCTAATGGAACTTTAAACATGACCAATGAAAACACTAATAACTATTTATATAGGAGATATATCCTTCTTTGAATACCCCAAATTTTGTAAAAGTGTGATAGTGCACATGCTAATGCTTGACCTGTTGTCAACCATAACACTATGGATATGATGATGATCTATGTAGGTTCATACAAAGAGTGCATATAAATCCATATCATCATTAACAATCCCTTGCTCTAAGTGGTTTATTTATAACTATAGTGTGGCACACACTAATGATATTGTGTAGTGGGTGTACCTCCTTTGTAATAGTGTGAGGTGAAACTGGTGGTGGATGTGCTTAATATGTGTACTAAACACCTAAAGTGCTCCCTTATGCATTCATTGTGTGTTGTAGACATGGATCTGAGAATATTTTTAATGTCTTAGATTATATTTGATGTACCATTGGTGCCTCTATGGGTGCTCCCACATCAATAATGTTAGCCTCAATTAAATTTGGTATCTTAGGTTTTAGGCTGATGCAATTATTTATTGTATGGCTTGACACCCTGTGATACCTGAAAAATGCATTGGAATCATAATTCCCTAGAAGAATTTATGTCATATCAACCTCTTTTATGGGAGGGAGATATATGATATTCTATTCCAAGAACTATTATAAAACACATGCTGGAAATTTTGTTAGGTTAGTGAAAACTCTGCATGGATGAGCTGATAAAACCAGGTGAGGATATGGATCTGAAGCTGCATTAATTGTGTGATTTAGTTCACTCTTGTTTTTAGTGTCTTACTTTGTATGGAGACTTAATAAAACTCTTGGTAGTTGATTATGATCTAGTTATATATTTTAGTTTTCTCATTGAGAGAAGCTTGACTTCTCTTTCTTTTAATGTGGCACAAATCTATGAATTTTAAAAACTTCTTAAACAAGATAGCTTCATGTAATGATAGTAGAATAATATATTTTAAAATGTTGTAAATTTATTTATCTGCCATGGGGCTAGTCAATTTAGCTAATATAGTCTTGTATAATTATAGATATTCTATAATAGTCTCATTTTATTTTTGTTTCAAGAGTACAACTTGAGCATATGAGATCTTGGAATTGATGTTTATGGATAAGTGTGAAACACAATGTTTTTCAAAGGTTTTAATGTGGTGATAGATAGATTTGATAGATCATTAAACCATTTTAAGGCATAATCCTTTAAACTATGTGGTAATAACTTAGTGAGGAGCTAATCATTGGACACGTAGTCTAAACATGTTGTGTGAAAAGCTTAGAGAGGATGATCTAGGTCACCCTTATCATCATACAATGTAATATTAAGTTTCATTAATCTAGATGGCAAAGGAGGTGCCATTATGTGATGTGCCAAAGGTATATGTAAGAGAATGTTAGAATCTAAGGTATGTGATGCCCTAGAGGATCCCTGCTCAAGATGTAACACCTTATCCTATAGAGTATAAACCTCATGCATAAAGGATTGTACAACTAGAGTAGAGTAATGAGCCATAAAAGGTGTATTTCTCACTAAATTTTGTTTAGTTATAATAGGTTCCTTATCCATGGTATAAGATTGAATAATAGGAATCTAAATATTCTTAATAGGATTACCACCTCGTCTAACACTTCTTATTAATAGAAGAGAGCTAGTTTTTTTAGATGGCATAGAGATAAAAAATTGAAATAGGGTGATAAAATAAAATATATGAAATCTAAAAAATTTAAAACAGATAATGAAAATAGGAAAAATAAGGAAACAAACTCTAAGAGCATCTAGGTTTAGGGTTTGAGAAATGTTCAAAGTAAGTTAGGTTCTCTAGATGTTTTAACCTTTTAGGACTTAGTGAATGTAAATCCTATGTTTTAAAATAGTTAAGTGTAATAAGTCAATGAAATAATATGCAAAAAATGCATCCATTGATTTGTTATAGAGTTGCCTAACTTTAATTTTTTTAAAAGTAATAAATAATGAAATTAAGAACTTATCTAGAAGATAACTGAGATGAGTGATATGGGTGCTAAAAACTAAAGTAAAATATGGTATGAGTGTCATAAACTAGATCTTAATGTCATAACTCATCTTAGATAGTAGTACCATAATTATATAGTAGTTCCATTACTATAAATGTGGTGATAGTGTCTTGATATTGGTAGTAGTGTCCTTTGTGCATGACTATCTTGAGCTTCTAAGTGCACTTGTGTTTGAATCTCTGAGGTATGTTCGTATGTACACAAGTTATGAAACCTTATATTTTTCCTATTATGATTAATTTAGTGAACAAACTCTAATCCTCTATGTATCTAGGGCATTCAACTAATATGAGTTGAAAATGTGTTTGTTCGTAGACTAGGTTAGACATCCTCAACACCCCACTATGAAGAGAGTTGCCTACATACCAATACTCTAAGGAAAGATCAATCCCAATGCAATTATCCTTGCCTAGGTTTTGGCACAAGTGAAAGTGATATTAGTATGATAGTGGCCTTAAGTACCTTGAATGTGCTTGAGATTATAAATCTAAATAATCTAATCTTGGGATTGTTGTAGATGGTAGTGTGTAGAAGTAGGACAGAATAGGGATTGATAACCTTAATTTTGCACAACTTCTTTTGAGTTTGAATGTGTATTTTTTATCTAGTTTCCATATAGTTGTTATAAGTCTAAATTTCATGTATTTATATTATTTTTTTGTTTATTCACGTGATAAAATATATCTAGGTCGACCCTAGGAAGTTATAGTTTTGAAAACATATTCATTTGGGAAAAGAGAAGGCAAAGGAAAATAACACCATTTTTGGGACACTAGTACCATGTGGTATTAGTGTCATTATTATGGTGCTAGTGTCTAGATAGAAAAACACTAGGCATGAAAGACAAAGATGAGGAAATGAGGGTCTAAAACTACTTTAGGGCTGACTAGGTATGCCTATGGCCCACAAAAAGGCTGGATAAGTATGATAATAGGATCTATGATAGGTTTAAAGATAATCTATCAATAGTTCATATCAAGTATGACTCTTAACACTTAAATACCACTTTTGGGTGATTATAATATGATACTTAAGTCATTAAGCTCCAATATGAAGTGGATAATAACATGTTAATCAAAGATAACAAAAACATAAGAACTAACTCAGAATCAACATTTGAACTAAGAATTCAATGTGCCAACTAGCAATCATGTAAAATATGCCATAGCAATATCTAAACTAACAACTAATAAATGCATCAATAGTTAGTTATGTCTAAACTAATAACTAATAAATGCATCAATAGTTAGTTTATGACATCCTCCCCTCTCCCAAAGACTAAATAAAAAATAAAGGATAATATTTCCTAAAAATATGCCCATCTTCCTATGTATCACTTATTTTTTACAACTTAATGTTGCGATGGTCCATGATCCTCACAAGTTTTAACTGCATTTTTCCTATTTCATAACTTGAATCTTTTTATAATCCAAAATATGAGTAGGATCAGGTATGTATTTATTAATAAAGAAACATGTAAAACTTCATGAATACTAGATAGAGAAGGAAGAAGGGTTATTCGATATAATATTGAACTAATTTTATCCAGAATGTCAAATAGTCTAACAAAGTGTGGAGTTATCTTGGAAGTCTTTCCAAACTTGATTGAGCTTTTCAAAGTCTAACACGTAGGATAATTTTATCACAATGTTAAATTCACAAGGTGTTATTTTATTAGCAAAATAATATTTTAATCAATTAAAGGTAACTTTTAGATTTTAGATATAAGATCCATTTGCATATCATATTCTTGAATTACATTAGGGCCAACAACAACTTTGTTTTCCAATATATCCTATCCAAGTAGGGTTTTACACTTACACATACAGATATTTAAAAGGAGACATTTTGATCATAGAATGATATGAGTTATTGCAATAAAACTCAACTAAATGGATATAATATTCACACTTAGTATGCTAATCTATAAAATACATTCTCAACATGCCTTTAAAAACTTGGTTGAGTCTTTCACTTTGAACATCCATTTCTAGGTAGTATGTTGAATGGAAGTTTAAATGAGTTTCAAATGTTGCAATCAAAGTTCACTATAACCTTGAAGTAAAAAATTTATCTATGTTTGATATAATTAATTCTAGCATGTCATGAAACTAACCACTTCCTTCACAATTTTTTTTGCAAAAATGGAAGCATCATCAGTCAAGTTTCTAGCAATGGTGACTAACCTTGGTAAATTTTTTAAGTACCACTAAACTTGTTCATGCTTGATGTGTGTATTTGAATTCCCAAAAATGAAATCAAGTGAGATTAAATACCACTTAGCCCTTAGTATGTTGTGAGGGTACAAAAAACCTCTATGATAGAAACATTAAGATTTAGCATGCTAACATTCTAAGCACTTTGCCATAATATCAGAAACATAGTGCTTCATACTAGGCCATAAATAATGAATTTTTAGCACGTGTCTTTTTTGTGACACTAGGATGAAAAAAATGAAGTGTTTTATGCATTATTTTATAATTATATTTCAAAAGTATCTATACTTGGGTAGAAAAATAATTTTTTTATTCCTTATAAGGTTATCTATTTCAATAAAAAAAATTAGTAAACTCTTTCTGAATAGGCTTGTTAGCTAAACATACTCTTACCTCATGGTATTATTCATCAACAAGCTATTTTTTTAATACATCATTTCTAATATTAAAGGAATCACAAAAAATGTAACATGGTATGTGTGTCAGCTGAGGGAATCAACAACATGATTTTTCTTGACTTTAACATAGGAGATATCTAGGTCAAAATTACATACAAATTTTAGCCACCTATGTTGGTGTGTATTTAAATAATCCTTGGAAAACAAGTATTGTAGTATGTGGTGATTAGACTTCACCTTAAATAGTTTTCCCAACAAAAAATGCTTCTATTGTCTTAAAGTATGCACCATGGCAACACATTCCATGTCATTTTTTCATTCTTCTTGAGCCTACATGACTCATAATCCATTAATTTTCTATCTTGAGTCAAATTATAACTAAATCCTTCCTTATAATCATCTACCTAGATCTCAAAATTACCATTTAGATCAGGAATAATGAGTATAGGTGCTTTGGATATCAAAATTTTAAGCTTCTTGAAAATCTCTTCGAATTAAGGATTCCATATAAATTTCTTACCCTTACACTACAAAGAAGTGATATGATTAGCTAGGGGGTAAAATATTTTTAGAAACATATAGTAATAAATATACAAGACCATAAAACCATATACTTCATGGATGTTGGTAGGGGAAGTCCATGCTTGAATATCTTTGATATTTGTTAGATCCACAATAATGCCATCCTTAGAAATGATGTGCCCCAAATAGTGTAGTTTAAACTAATATAAAACACATTTTGAAAATTTTCCATACAAGTTATGTTATCTTAGCATTTACAAGACTAATTTTAAGTGTTGTTTATGGTTAGCCTCATTCTTGAAATATATTAAAATGTCATAAAGGACAAAAAAGTACAAATTTGTCAAAGTAATTACTGAACACATAGTTCATTATTTCATAAATGTAACTGGTGCATTTTTCAATCCAAAGGGAATAAAAATGTTCTCGTAATGACCATATCAAGTTTGAAAAGCTATTTTATGAGCATCTTCTTCCTTGATTCTCAGGTGATGGTAGCCTGATCTCAAGTAAATTTAAAAGAAGATTGCTACCCCTTTCATTTGATCAAACAAATCATCCATCCTTGGCATGGGATAATGATTATTGATTTTTATCTTATCAAAAATGTGCAAATGAATACACAACCTAATATTTCCATCCTTATTCTTTACATAGACAACTGAATCAACCTAAGGAGATACACTTGGCCTAATGCTTCCATTATCCAAAAGTCCATTCATCTAAACTTTTAATTCTTACAAATCATCCTCGTTCATCCTATAGACATATTTATATGTATGTGCAACTCCTAGCATAATATATATGGAAACATCAAACTCAAACTTAGGTGGAATACTTGTTAGATTTTCAAGAAAAAAACATCTATAAACTTTTTTAGGAAAGGTAAATATTTACAAGATGGTTCTTTATCCTTTTGTAACTCTTGCATTTAGACTAAATAGATATTACAACCCTTTTAAACAACCCTTTTAAATTGTAGCACTAAAATTACTTTACAACCCTAGTTATTTTGGATTCCTTTTGTTTCCATAACTTTTCCAAGTTCATTAGTGTACTTCACCTTCTTGCTAAATCATTCAAGAGTTGCTTGGTGTTATTTTAACTAGTCCATTCTTAGAATTAGATCACAGGATCCTAAGGGTGATAATAACATATTTATCTTAGTCCTAAAAACACTTAATTCAAGAATAGATTTCTCTAAACACTCCCAAATATTTGCTCTCTTGTTAATACTAAACTCGATCTCCCAGCCTTATCTTATCTTAATAGGCTTAACTTTACATCTACTTGTAATAGTAGGAGAAATAAAACTATTTATTACACCAGAATAATTTAGAATAGATACATGAAAACTAACTCTTATACCTTTTGTCTCAATTAGGGTGGTTTGGAAATCAACATTTGATTATCTATAGCCATATACAGCTGATGATCAACTAATTGTCTGAGTTTATTCTTGGTACAATCCTTCTAGTATTGGTTATCACCAAACTCATAATATTTAACATTCATTTATGGATTTATAGGAACAATATTTTCCCTTGTAGCTGGTCCATGTTGATTATTTTGGGTATGATTTTTTTCTTTAAGACCCTATTTTTTGTGAATTTTGGGTCTTCAAGTTCTTGTTATGACCTTGAAACTGGTAAAAATTATTGTTTCTCTTAGAAACTCTATGATTATAATCTAATTTATTAAAATGTGTAGGTGAGGGAGAAATATGTTTGGCCTTATATTTTTATATATTTAACTTAAAATCTTTCCATACCTTTTACCAAGACTTTTCTTTCTCTTCTGCCTTATGAGTAGACTCAATGGCATCCAACAAGGTTATTGAGTTGGTCATATTGACATCATTCAATAATATCTCTTTCATCCCCAACTTAATTTTTTTCAATTTAATCTCTTCATCATACATTTAATTTACATGACGTAGCATATTCAAACACATGTTTTTATATTTAACAATAGTCATGTTATCTTGTATCAAATATAGCTAGAAATCAATTATTTTATGTTCCTTTAAATTAGCACTTAAGTACCTTTTATGAAACTATCCCTCAAACATTTTCTAAGTTAGGGTCATTGGCTATTATCCTTCCAAATCACAAAAATTATTCCATCATAATTCAACAACACCAGCCAACTGATATGCTACCACCCTATCTTTCACATTAGAAGGCATATTGTGTAGATTAAAATAATTTTGTAAATGCACAAGCCATGTATAATTTGCATCCTCATATTATTCACCTAAAAATTTAGGTAGTGGAAGATTTTTAAGCTCCTTTATGATTTGTTCAACCACCATCAAAGGCAACTTTTTGATCACTTGCCCCTCCCCTTGACCATTTTCTATTTATAATAAGTTTTCACAAGGAACACCCTCAAGGTTATTTAGTCTATGCTCCTAGGATTCAATCTTTCATTGAATGGCATTCAAAACTATCAAAATATCATTGAGGAATTCTTCATTATTTTGAATTAGGTTATATACAACAATAGTAACAACATGGATGCCATTATTTCTATCAACATTACGTATAGATGGTGGGTCATTCATATTCTAGTTGGGATTACAATCACCATGGTCTCTATCTCTATTTATACCTCTAACTCTTCATGTGTTATCATTAAGTGATTATTGTTATAATTAAAAGCACCACCAAATGTTATTTTATCCATCTTGAGGATTCATAGAATAATAATTTATGTAATTAAAGATTTATAAAGTTTTCCCCAAAGTTACCTAGAGAAGAAACCTTGCTCTAATACCAAATGAAATAACCCCATTTAAAAGAAAACTAAGGATATAGTTACATGTAAAGCACACACTCTCTCTTGACTAAAGACATAAAATAATATGTCCTTATAATTCACACTAGAATACTTTCAAACAAGAAAATAGTCTTAGAATAACTGTAGGCAATTACATAAGGTTAAATCACCTTAAAAGGATAATATAAATAAGTGCATTGCTCTTATAAAGTATAAATATTGGGGTGTATCAACGTGTATATTCACAATCATAAAATCTAGGCTATGTAAGAAGAAACTATCTTTCTAATAATACCATTTGAAGGCCCTTAACCCTACCTTAATAACCTAGTTTTCGTAATCGGCTTTGAGATAAAGGTTCAAAAAGGTAAGTGGTTTGAATTAATCTTAGTAAAATGATAACACCATAATAAGGGGTTCAATTTTGTCTGGTTAAAAAATATATAAAAAAAGGTTTATAGATAATGTCCATGTACATATCAAAAATCACATATGAAAGCATTAATACACTCATGCATAATTATGTTGAACAACATGATCATTAAGTACGAGGCAAAGAGATTTTTTATATTTCCACTAAATATTTTTGTTGTAAAAGGATAATAAAGGATAATTAATATTCTAAGTGTATTATAAATCCATTTGTATCTACATTCAACCATTACATGATTAAGATACCAACAATGATAAAAACCATTCAGCAAATAATCATGCAACAAGAAAATTTAATTATAACTTATCAAGTGTTACCCACTGAGGTTGAAATATTTTAACCTTTAAATTTTTTGGATTATGCCATACTAAAAAAATCTAACTTTATGTTCAATTAAATAATGGTTCAAAACATAAAATATAATAATACAACATAACTTAATATATATTGATATCCATTTTTTGCATAACCAAGATTTCATACAATAGCAACCAAGTCAACATTCAATAGATCAAGGTACACAAAATTATTTCAATGGATAATGCCACATAAAATATATATCTTATCATAAATACATTTAAGGAAAAGGTGCTATATATAATTAATAACTTAATCCAAATACGAATGTATAAATGCTAGGCAACTATCGACCTTCCATAAATGTGAGATTAAATTCTTTCCTTTTAATCTCTCATCCTTTTGTTATTAGATTAGGGACAACATATGATAATTAAATTATAATTTAAAATAATAAATTAATTCATATATTTACTTATAAAATATTACTTATAAAATGCCATTATTTACATTCACTATTGAACATGTCTTGATTACAAGATACTTGTTTTATACAACAACTATTCTTATTAAACATATATTATTGAAAACACTAGATAATTCATGAGTACAATATTTTATATATATTTCACCAAAATGTTAAAGATTCCAAAATGGAGCTTAATATAAGCAACTGAATTCTACACAACTATCTCTTATATTATCATATTCTTCAAATATAATTTATTCAATAATCAATCCATAAATACATTATGAATTTATATTTCATAAAAAAATTCATTAATTTACGAGTTACCAATAAATCCCTACTAATATTATACTCTAACAAAAATAACTATAACATTTTGTGAAGAACAAAAAAAATAACAACTATCTCAATGCCCTCTTAACAACCTTACATTTTAAGAGTAGTATGACCTGACAAAATGTAAGCATAAGTATTTAAGATAAACTCATGTATTTAACATGTTGTCCCCCAAAAAAATATCACTCATTTTTGGGACAACATTTGAACTATTTTGGTCTTACAGACCAAAATTGTCTCTTCCCTTTCTAAAATTTGTCTTGGACATTCAAATTCCTCATTTTTCAAGCTTCTCAAAAGTCTACGGACTCTGCAGGCTTGAATCTACAAACTTAGTAGGAAGAGAAATCTACAGACTTGATTTCTAAAGACTTTGCAGATAGGTTCATTTCTATAGGTTCAAAGGCTTCTACAGGTGGGTTCAACCAAAATAATCATTTTAGTTTCTAACACTTGATCATTCTCAGGATTGGTTGAGTGCCTTGGTTCAATCAAAAATGTCTATCAGCAAGCATTCAAGCAAAAGAGGCTTGAACCATTGAACTGTTGAACCACATTGGTTTAGAGGTTCAACTAGTTCAAAGTTCAATCAGTTCAACACTTTCGATTCAATCAGTTCATCCACTTTGTTTCAATGTTTTGGTTCATCCTTTAGTTTAATCAAATAGTTTGTCAATCGGTTCAAGGCTTTGTTTGAACTGATGAACCATCGACTTGAACCATTTTGCTTCAAAGCCTTGGTTCAACGAAGAGGTTCAATGTCTTGTGGTTCAATGGAGTGGTTCATCGACTCGTTTCATTCAATTAAACCATGAGCTTGAACCATTTTGGTTCAAAGTCTTGGTTCATTGACTTGGTTCAACATTTGTTTTAACCAAGCGGTTCATTGCCTTGGTCCAACAGAGTGGTTCAACAACTTGGTTCAAAGGAGTGATCGAATGTAAAAGTTCAAAGAGCCTCTCAAAGGACAAGTGCCCTTGTAGAGGGCACATGGTAAAAAAAACCATCCTTCAGAAGGGTCATTTTCAAAGAAGGCCACAAAGGTAAATTCATTTGGAAATTTTGTTTAAGGCAAACAGTCATAATTCTTTCAAACTTTTATCCGAAGGAATTACTTCGAACAAAAAGTCTGAAAGAATTCAAGAAGTAGTTGTGGGCAGAAAGCTCAAAGAAATTTACAAAGAAGTAAAGGAAAAAGTGATTGAACATTTCGTGGACTTTTTGTCTGTGGGAAATTTCCATGAACTTTTTGTTTGCAAGAATTTGTCCATGGACTTTTTGTCTACAGGAATTCGCCCGTGGAGAAATCCTGGGGAAAATACCCATAGGAATTGTCCACAGGAAAGCCCAAGAAACAAGCTATGAGAGACTCTAAGGAAAAGGCCACCGAAGGACCCCGAATGGCAGGTGCCCTTGCGGGGGACTCTCAGCTGCCGAATAGAAGGACACTTCCCTGAAGCTGAAGGGTCACCTTCCCTTCAAGAAGATGTAAAACAAGAAACTCAAAGGCCATTCAAAGACTGCCCAAAGGGTAGATTCTTTCCAAGTAAGTGCCAAATGGAAAATCCAAAGAAGGACCAAGGGGTGATGTGCCCGAAGACGTCAAATTCAACATAGTGAACTAGCCATTGAAAACATAGTGACAGGTATGTGAACATCAATTTTAAAGCTCATAAAATAGTCGTTGATCCTTTAAATCTACAGACCTGAATGCATTCATAGACTTCAAGGCCAAGACCAATAGAAAGTGAGGAAGGAATAGAATAGCAAATTGAATATAGGACCTGATTCAATTAACCAAAAAAAGAGGAACGATGAAGGTAGGATCAGATCGCTAGGTGGACATTGAAAGTTGTAAACTTGCAATAGCGTGACTTGTTTCTCTGCATTGATAAAATCAAATGGGTAAATGCCCCTAAGTTCTACCCTATTTTCTTAATAGATTCCAATGCAACATGATGTGTTACTATTCCCAAGTCCTTCTTAAAGAGGCTATATAAGGGACTCTCTTCTATTGTAAATTTATCTCTTTTTTGACAATCAAAATGAAACTCTACCCAAATTGAAAGGCACTTCTGAGACTTTGAGCTCAGTTTGTTGCTCATATTTTTTTATCAGAATAAGAAAACCAGTGATTTTTCAGACTTTGTGCTATGATATCTTTATTGTTGGGGAAACTATTCTTATGTCTTTTTCCTTAATATATTTTCTATTCCTTTAATTCAACAAGTAGAATTAGTGACAACAGTCAGGAAGGTGTCTTGAAGAGTCAACTGTGGAGAGACTTTGTGCCCCCATAATTACCTTTCAGTGTGTTTTCTTTTTCATTTCTATGTGAAGGGCTTTGGGAAGACTTTGTGCCCTTATTGTCCTTCGTATCATACTCTTGAACAATTCAGGTGGAGACTTTGTGCTGCATCTCAATTTTCTAGGTATGAATCCTTTGCTACATTTTGCATTTAATACCAGGAGTATTCTTGTGGTTTGTTGAATAGTACTTCTGAAAGAAGAGGAGTGCTATATGTCATTTCCCTTGAGTTTTTTCTTTGATTTGCACACATCATCTCTGAAGAAAGAGAGATGGATGGTTTGTTCTACCCTTGATTATTATTTTCTATATATATATATAACATACCTATAGGGAACCTCCCCTGGATGAGAGGAGAGATCAGTCCCCTTTTGATGTGGTAAACCTACACAGTTGGATGACTAATCTTCCTACTTCGGCTGATCAGACCTATTTTGTTTATCAGTACGCTGATCGACAAAATATTCAACCAACAAAACACACCATAATATTTTATAGTTATTAACTACACCAATTGAATAAATCATCCTATCAAATATTATAATAATAAAATAATCATATATTATTTCACCAATCCATTTTTATCACCACATATGTACAAAGATATCATACTACCATACTCAATTGTTTTCCACTACAAAAAAGTATTAATGTTTCATTTTATAATACTTTACTTAATGTTTCAATTGTTTTCCACTACAAATTAATAACTTACTTTATTAATCAATTAATTGAAATAAATATCTGAGAGAAGAATAATTTATAAGAATGACATCCTAAAACATAAACATTTAGGTGTTTATTCACCAATTATAAACAACCCAACCAACATAGCAATACCTAACCATTTTTCCAATAGGTGGTAGTGAAAGTATAAAACTATAATGAATAGAGGATCATTAACTTTTATGATTCATCTTTCAACATGCATCTATGTAATACATATAAATTTTTACAATATTGATAAAACATCGACGTAAAATACCCAAGAGTCACAAATGAATTTAATATAGTTATAGTAATGTTTCTGCAATGAACCCTCAAAAGTGGGTTTAATACCAAAAACTACTAAATAGGACATGCCACCACAAAAATGTTACATAATAAGAAGATAATCATATTCCAAAAATGGACAAACCTCACCTTCTTGATTTATGAGCCCTCTATTGGTGGCCCTCGCCACCCCATCTCCATTAGCTAGATGGTGGAATCCAAGTAGTTGGGTTATAAGAAGGTTAAGAATACAAATTGAGATTCAATGCCATTGATAATATTCCAACACAAACACAAAAAATATCAAGCTAAAAATTGACATGGGACCAACAAGGAAAGTTTTAAAATACCATCTAGCAAGAACTCTTAGCACAATCAAGATACAAAATCAAGAATATAATTAATAGTCATAGTTGGGGTCATTAACAAAGAGCACAAGTTAACAAGATCAATAATAATGAAAATAAAGTCTATAGTCTGAGACTATATTCAATATCAAAAAAGTGCATCATTTAACTAATCATGAGTGTGTTCCATAACTCTTTAAATTTTCAAAAAATAAGACACCCAAATTATCAGTTCTTGCAGTCAAGAAACCATTTAAAATTAATAAATTTCACCCTCAAAGTCCCATGTCATACTTAATGTAGTCAATACAAGAAAACCCAAGAAACATATTCAAACAAATAAAAACCCTTACTTTCAATAAATATAATGAATTAAATTCCCGTGTATAATTTAGTCTAGAAAAACAAAAAAAAAGTGAGTTTGATACAACAAATTAACAAACCCAAAATCCATTACTTAAAGACAATGTAGTTAATAAAACATTGTGTTTTTACTCAACATAGATTATTCTTAGAAATACTCATGTATATATTTATAGATGTGTGTGTGTGTGTGTGTGTGTGTGTGTGTGTGTGTGTGTGTGTGTGTGTGTGTGTGTGTGTGTGTGTGTGTGTGTGTGTGTGTGTGTGTGTGTGTGTGTGTC
Organism: Torreya grandis; assembly: GCA_037957365.1. Lineage (NCBI taxonomy): Eukaryota > Viridiplantae > Streptophyta > Pinopsida > Cupressales > Taxaceae > Torreya > Torreya grandis. Next base: position 111,971 of record JARHVA010007985.1, on the reverse strand, counting down.
CAACACAGTCAATGTACCAAACCCATAGTTATATTTATAATGTGATCAATGCCAAGTGAAGTTTGTGTAGTGGTTCCACATAGTTACTTTGTAAATAGAAGTTGTGACCCCATATTGTCACTTTATAATTAAAAATTGATGGTTCCACTTAGTCAAGATAAACATAAAATGCTAGGTTTCTTCTCAATAAAATCAAGGTAACCAAAACCCTACACAATTTAAGATGTGAAATATAAAATAACACAACCCAAATTCATATCAAGCAAATCCATTCCTTAAGAGATAAATGCATGTATAAAATTAAGACTAACAACTTTAAATTTCCCTTGCATTCGTAATTAAAAAATTTAACACTACAAATATTACCCATAAATAGCTCTAAGCAATAAAATAATAGAACTACATTTACTTATGCAACACAAAATACAGTTGGTTGGGGATTTGAAGTTTAGTTTGCATAACCATTCTCACCTTATATGTCAATTCCCCATGGAGGATGAGCAACTAAAAACTCCCTCAACAGTACCGTGTGTTGCATTCTCATTGCAAAATATTGAAATTGTGGACATAACTTTGTGTTCCCCATATACTTCACTATGTTTGAAAAAAAATGTAATAGAAAAAAATTTAAAACCCTCAGAGTCTAGCTCAAATAAAAACCTAGAGCTTCCATGGAATATAAAAAAATCTTGGCATTAACCTAAGGGTTTAGGGTTGAATTGAAAAACCAAAGAAATTACTCGATGGTCAAACCTTAGAAAAAAGATCCATCATGACCTAATCCAATGCTAAGGTCAACATGATTTGAATAAGCATCAAAATCATTACCGACCATGTGGATAAGGCCTAGTCATGGGCCCCTTCAAGTGATAAAAGTGTTGGTCCAAATAATGTCATATCTAGTTAAAGTCTTGATTAAATAAATGGTAGTCAATAAGAAATAAGATAGACTAAGTCGAAGAAAACAAAACTCAAGATTGAACCTATTATAAAAATCATCAACAATGATTCAAGTTTAGTAAAAAATATTGTCAAAGACTACATAGATAAAACCAAAATTAGTTCCACCAAGAAACCATTCAAAGAGACAATGAGAAATGATCAAAATAACAAAACAAAAAACAAGGTAAGTGATGCAAACATAAAATAGTCATAGGCAACATCAATAATCAAAGCCCACTTTATACACATCATAATTGAAAGACTCAAATAAAATATAAATAGTAAGCCAATGATTTAAATAATGACCAAGAAGTCAATAAATGAAGAAAATAAAATGACTTATTGCTAATCCTCAATAATACTAGTGGCATAAGACATACAATAATGAATATAGTTTACAATTTATCTATCAATATCTCAACCAATGACTCATTAATCTTAATCCCATGCTATCAAAATCCACCATCAATCCTATCTCATTTACCTATTCCTATAGTCATAAAATTTGACATCAATAGTATCTAAACAAGGTATAATAATTATAATTAATCATGTGATTATTAACTATACTGAGTATTTCATTCATGGAATTTATGAATCAAAGTATGATAACTAATTCATTAATCATCCACTATTAAATGGATCATAACATGTTAATCAAAGATATCATAAGAAAAATAACTAAGTTAAAATAAACATTTAAACTAAAAAACCAATGTGCCAACTAGCAATCAAGAAAAAACATGCCATAGTAATGTCCAAATTAATAGCTAAAAAATGCATCAAAATTCCGGTCATGATAGTTTGTTAAAAACAATCATGATATAATTGGTTTGATGCTCACAAATGATATAAAGTAACCCAAATTTTGAGAGAAAACATCAAAATATTATCATTTATCCAAAAATACCACTATATCAAAACCCAATCTTAGAACTAGAAATTAAATAAATATGGGTCGGTCTCTATATTTTTTAGTGTGTTTGATTATTATGGACATGTATCTCACAATATACTCTATTTGAAATTTTTATGGAGCCATCCATATTTTTTAAATTATTAGATAGGTTAATAAACGAGTTGAAACGGGTCCTGTACCCTTACAAAATAAAGTGAAAGATAAACATGAAACATCAACAAAACAAAACAAAATGGGATAAATCCTATAATTTGATAGGAAAAACCACCTTTAGTCTTAAAAAAATGAAGTTTTAGCCAAAAATCCTAGTCAACCCAAAAAGAAAAGAATGATACCAACTAGTCTGACTCAGAATAATAGACCAATTTCTTGGTCTTGGTGCTATCCACGTTGTTAATTTTTCCACTGGTCTTGTACCCAACTACTTTTTCTTTCTCCTTAACCTACCTCTTGTGATTGGAATCCATGAGCTTGGATTCCTCCATCCCCTACTTAGACTCCTTGCTATTTTCCTCTGCTCCATCTCTATGAGTGGTTTTATTGCTCTAGAGAGTGAGCTCATCTGTGTTTTCATGTTCCTTATCAAAACTCATATCAAAAGTTCTTTGCATCAAAAACCCTTTAAGTTTTTTGAGTTCATCTATAATTTCATTGCATAATAATTTTTGAATAGACACCTTGCTGTGTAACTTATCAAGGGACTAATCAAAGACTTTCGTAATATTAGGATTTATAAAAACCTAACCCCTATTAGCAATTGGTATCACAAACTCAAGAACCCCATGCCTTTTCCTCTTATATTTAGACCTTCCTACATAAACTCTTCACTAGCACCAATATTCTGCTCATTCCTAACTTTATTGGACTCAAATCCATGGAGAAATCCTTTTCCCTCTTTAAATCTTCTTGTTCACTAGTAATGTTAATCACGTTCGACACAATTTTTTACCACAAGGGTTCTTCTTTCTTAACCAAAAATAGAATCAACCCTTGGTGGATAATATCCACCAAGGGATTGTTCTTTTAATTCAAAATTATGGCTTCCAATGATTTCAAAAGAAAAAAAGGGAGACTGATAATATGACCCTTAAAGTGATTGATAAAGAAAAAATGGTGTGAAAATATTACCATATGTTTTATTTTTAGTGTGTTATAGTGCATGGTTTGAAAGAAAATGTCCAGCCACTTCCTCAGAAGGTCTACCCTCATGAACCCTTTCTAAGACGCCGCCTTCAACTTTTTCTTCTCTTTGCCATATAAAATATTGACAAGTTCATCCTTCCTTTTTTATCCTTTAAGGATTTAACCCTCGAGCAATCCATCAGTGATGATTTCCCCTATAAGCTCTTAAGTAATTATAATCCTTAAACCATACATGTGAACATCTCTATCCTTCCATCCATAGGCAAAATCCTTAGACAATGTGGTGTCATGCCCAACAAACCACTCCATCTATGTATCAATGCCCCCTTTTATCATATTATGCTAAAGATACTCATCCTCCTTAACATCTACACTAGATATTGGTTTGAAATGATCATGGTCTCCTCCCATTTTAATTTTTTGTAGGCTACTTATACTAGTTTCATAACCTAAACCGTTAGATATGAGAATGGAGGGAGTGTTGAAAGTGGAGCCAAATACATTATTACTAAAAAGTGTCATATTAATTTGAGCATGCAAAGCCTTAAGAAGTGACTAAATTATAATGCCCTTACATGTGTTAGCATCATCGATCTTAGGTTAGGAGTGAATATTCATAAATAAACACATAATTTCATTTTATGGGATGTCTTTTATCGAGTTCAATAAAAGGAGTGACATCATTATGAGACACATCATCTTTCCACCTTGTAAAAGAGCTAATCTAGACCCTAATATTAGCCATTATGTCAACACTTCTATTTCCCTCTCTATACATGTGAATAATTGACACCCCTTAAAGTAGGATAGTAGGTTTTTTGTATCACTAATAATCCCAAAAATTTTCTAGGAAGATTGAGTCAAGCCTTTTAAATAGTTTATGATATTCATATAAAATCCCTCAATTTGAAGATACTCTATACCAAGTTTTAATATGAAATCAATGCCCCATAAGGCATATTTAGCTTCTAAAACATGATTCATTTGGAGCCAAATAGCTCCCACATAGGTTTCTTTAAAATTACCACGGTAATCCCTTATGAATCCTCCCACTCTTGCTAGACCCAGATTTCCTTTAGCAACCCCATCAAAATTCAATTTGAACTAGTTGGGAGGAGGATAAGTCCACATAACCTTAGATCTATCGAAACTCTACTTTTGCAGCTTACCAAGAATGTCTAGGTTAATTTTATTGAGAGTTTGTGAGAAAAAGGGGAGCAAGACTTGTCAAAGGAGGAAGCAAAGGAAAACTAATTTTATTTTACAAAGGCCATGAATTTATTGAAGGTAGAAAAGTGGTTATGCGTACAGTTATCAAATATAATCGAGTTTATTGAGATATAGACACCCCAAAAAATATGGGACAAATATAAGCTCCACTAGAATTTAAATAGTGGATAATCCCAAGGTGGATTCTATTAGGTGATCAAATCCTTGATAGAATTGGGAGTTACTCTGGAGTAGTTGGAAAGGCTGAAGAAATATCAAAATATGGAGGAGGCAAATAAACATGAGAGGAAAATGTGTTCTATGGATTTAACCTCCTATTTATAGAGCACATATCTGTTGGGAATAAGGATTCCCCTCCCCATTATATTATCCATCGTAAGATTCTTGTTCTGAGCAACCAACCAGAAAAATACAATGATCTTTGGAATGGCACCATCCATATAAAAGCATGGGATTACATCAATTTTCATCACATATAAATATGTTTAAAAAGTTGGAAAAGCGTGGGACACAAGATCAAAATGTAATTAGGATTAAATGACACCAGATATAATTGAAAACATATGATATATTAATTGAAAAATAATATTACAAGTAATTCTCAAGTTTAACATAGCTCCTTGTTGTTATACCTCATTCTATCACAAATGAAAGGTAGAGAGGCCTCTTTTATACAACCTGAAGGCCCTCATAAATTCATGTGGTTAACCTACAACATTAAACAAGAGTGGTTAATGTAAAATCATAAGTTTTATTAGTTGGAGTTAAATAATAAATTCTAGTGGTTGCCTAAATCATATGTCATAAAAATATCCATGTGAAGTGGCTGGCTAGCATGATGCATGTGGGTGTGTAACTTAGAAAATGAAAGTTACATATTTTAAATGTGTTTATTTAAAAAAACATTAAAAAATTAGGTAAATTATCCTAAGTAAACTTTATCACTAAGATGTAATTAAAAACATATACCATCACCCCTCATTAAGTGTAACTTATGAAGCATGGAAAAAAATGAGGCTAAACCTTTCAAATGGATCACAACACTAGGCATAATTAGGTACCATATACAATTAATATCAAAAGACTAATTTTTAAAAGAGATGTGCCACAAGGATATCACCTATAAATAAGTACAATATCATAGAATATTTACCAAAAAATACAAAGATGCATTTCAAGGATATTAGCAAACAAAGCCTATACATAATACCCTACCCCTTATAAATGTTGAATTAGGTGAGGTGGATGTTTTCTTTACAATAATAGTATGGCATGAAAACATGATATATGTTAACATATCTTATTTTTGGTAATGAAAAATCCATTTCATGTGTAAAAAAGACACTAAAAAATCAAACATAAACTAAGGACAACATACACTTCTCATCACAAAGAACAATCTAGCTATTTAATAAGCCATCACAAGATATAAAATTTTCGCCATTAGATTCCATGAAAATAGTTTTGATGATGCCACCCTAACCAATCTTAATCATTATAAAATTAACATGCATAGTGGAATAATATTTCTAAAGGTGATATAGTGTCATGTGAATAAATGGTGTATAAAAGGAAATGTCTTGATCATATTTAGGATTCTCATGCCTATATGAATTTGATTATGTGTCAAGAATATCAATTATAATATAATGCATCCCATCTATCTCATACCTAAGTGAAGTTTTAGGTCTCTCATGCCTTATATAAATATTTTCAGGTATCACATCATTAAGTGAAGGACCAGATCTCTTATGGCTTACAAAATCTAAATATGGATGAAAACTATAATGACTGAGTATAGTGTCTAAACAAATATCTGTTGAAGAGAACAAATTCCTAAATGAAGTAAAAATGTGTCTCACAATGTCTTATATAATTTATATTGAAAAAAAATAATGTAGATCTCATAAAAAATGTTAGTGAAAAATAGTTGGAAGTACTAGCCCAATTACCAATTCAATCAAGAAATTAAATAAACACATTAGAAGGGAAACAAAATTCCTTGTGATTTCCAATACCTCTGCTAGGATAACTTATGGTGTATATACTATATGAATCTAATATATTATATTTATTCCATGAGGAAAACATATCTACAATGTGATTAGGAGTGTGAATTGAGTCAATGACAACCATATCACAATCTAGAAGACTAAAACTCAAGAGAGCATCCAAGAGATGCATAACATAATCAAAAGTAGGTGTTGAATGTGGATCTGATGTAGTAGTTGTGAGATGCACATGATCATATTTTTGTTAAAAGAGTGCAACACAAACTTGTAAAGAGAGAATGTAGAGTCATATTCTACATGTTTAGTGAGGAGGTGCATGTATGTGATTTTAGGGATAATTTTTACTCTAAAAACTTAATAATATATTGAAGAAGTGAGGGAACTTAAAATAATAACATTAAATATAATATTATAATTTATTAAAAAAAATTAGTGGGGTGTCTACATTGGATCACAAATCCAATGTAAGAAATAGAAGAATGACAAGGCTATCAGAAAGGGGCCTCAAATAATTATCCAAAAAATAAGGAAAGGTGTGATTTAAAGGCCTTAAATGAGATTAGACATGAACCTATATGTGCCAAATATACATTTATACAACATAAAGAAATTGTTAAAACCTAAAGTGCTCCAATAATATCACATAAAAATGAACAAGGCACAAACCAAAAGTGTTCCAAAAAAAATGTACTCCAAATAATGCAAGGTGAAAACCACAAGTGCACAAAATAGGCTTTTAAAATAAGGAAAGGCACAATTCTCAAGAGTGTTTTGAAAAATTGTTTACCTACCTAAAAGAGTGTTCAAATTTTATAATTAATAAAATTTCAAAATAATGCCCCATAACTTCCTATAATGATGTAGTTTATAAAATGAGGCTACCCTCTTACCATTTGAGTTTAAAATGGGAAATAGAATTTTTTTCCATATTTTGTATAATATGAATAAATTATAATGAAAAATGTGGATTTTAGGCAAAAGAATGCACTTTAAATAAAATCAAACTTTAAAACTAATCTTGAGTGTGGATGAAAGTGCCAGGGAATTTGAGAAATGTTCAATGAGTAGAAATCCTCTAAAATCTTAAAAACATCAAATTTAAATGTGAAACATTTAAATTTTGAGTATAACACATAAAATAGGATGTAAATAGATTCATAAAACTAAATTAATGGGCTCCCAAATCTAAAAAATGCTCAATAGATGACCAAAATAAAACATAAGTGTCTTTAAAAATGTTAAATGGTAAGGGGTTTATAAAATTGCAAAGAATTCAAAAACAAAGGCCATAATTTATGAATTTGATTTTTGACATGATATATTGATTTGATGAAAAATTATTATTATGGGGTCCTAGTCACTTGTAGTACCAGGCCCCAGTTGTAAATCTTTTCCTACTAAAAAGGCCTTTGGCAATGCCTTTATAATGTATTGTTGTATACAAAATGATAGGTGAGGAGGCTTAAAATTGATAAATATACCCACTTTCAATGATTTAAAATACTTTCATTAGTAAACCAAATTAGATTTCATTATATATGAATGTAATAACTTAGATCTTATAAAATATTAAGCCCATTAAAAATGATCGAGGTAGTACACAATCAATAATGACAATTTTGGTAAATCATGTGGTTGGTGGGAAGATGTATAGAACTATATAATTACAATATTTATGGGTGTCTTGAAGATTGAATAATAGATAATAAACTGAATAAAACACCAAATTACAACATTTCAATTGTAATCATTACATGCCAATGCTATGTCTAATTTTAATATTTTAATTATAGTCATATAATGCCAATGTAAAAAATAAAATGCATGGTGGTTGCATGTTGAATAACACATTATAATTCAAATTCTTCAATAATAATCATATAATGCCAATGGTAATGATATGATAATGTAATATGGGATCGTAATAGGCCAGAGGCAGGCATTGCTAAGAATGTAATAAAGGTGGTGTTGAGGGGTTACATGATGGTAGGTAGGAAAGAGTGCCACGTAGTAGGTGGGGAAATGTGATTGGTTTAGGTATAAATTCCATACAGGGGATGAAGATTTTGATAAAGGTGGCATCATAAGTGGTTCAATGGTGAATGGGGGAGGAGATGAGGATGATGGTAGTAGGGAGCTAGAGGTTGAGGAGTGTAGTTGGAGTAAGTGGTTGAGAGTGTCAGAGAAGTGGGCATGGGAGGTTTAGAAGATGGAAGGAGAGCAAGGATGTCAAGTTATCTAATGACTAGGCTTTATAAGGATATTTTTTAATTTTAAAATAAAATAAATAAAACATTTAAAAATACCCCCAATATATTTTTAAAATAATTAAAAATAAAAAATGCACACTTTTAAAATTAAATGAAATTTAAAAATAAAACACCATTAAGCATAAAATTATCCCTTAAAACTCAAAAATAATTTTTCACCTTGCCTAAGTTTTTGGAGCCTTTCAAATGCACTAGAGGAGATTAAATTACCTAAAATTCACCTATAGTATGCATTTCCTACAAAAATTCCATAAAAAATGGGTGTTTTTTTAATTATAAAATATTCCCAAACTTGTGCAAAAATCACCCTAAAGTAGGGCTAGTGAAGACACATAAAAAACATCTCTCTTTTTTTAAGAAAAAAGAGAGTAATAAGAATCACCACAAAAAGAGAAAACAATGTGAAACCTCAAGACATGTCTCTTAATATCAGGATGACAATGGATCTTGAAATGTGTAAGATTGATCAACACATCTAGATATATAGGTTTTCAATTTGATTTAAATAATATAAATAACAAAGCTACCATTTTAGCTCTAATACAATGTTGAAAAAGTGGATAGATTTTAGGACACAAGGGCCAAAAAATAACTGAGACAAACTCAAACTAGATATAATTGACAATATAAATACATACTAATTTTTAAATTTGACATAAATTATCATGTTATACATTTTTCTATCACAAATGAGAGTGATAGAGGTTTTATTTTATAGAACTTAAAGGCCTTCATAAATTTAGTGGTTGGAATAAAACATTACATGGGAGTTGTTGCCCTAAAATAATAAATTAAAGTGGTTAGCATAGAGTCATAAATTCTAGTACTTTCCAAAATCCCATGTAGTTAAGATACTCATGTGGGCATGCGACTTAAACTTTAGTGAAAGTTGCATGTTCTGAATGTACTTATTTTATAAAATAGAAAATAAGAAAACCTAGGGAAATGTAATATCCCCTCCAAAATAGGAAATATAGCAACACAAAAAACTTTGAACAAAGATATAACTTCAGTTGAATAAATTCAGAATGATCACAATAATATAGTCTCTGAATAGCAAATTACAAATCTTATCACTTGTCCTTTTAAACTATTACACTTACAGTGCTTCCTCATGCATATAAATATGAAATACAGTCTTAGAAACCCTGGCTTATCAAAACTGGAAGTGAAAATTGAATTCTGGAAGGCCTCGGCCCTTCTGTGTCGACACACAGTCGCCATCGTTGGTCGATATCTCACCGACGTCGGTCTCTGTCGGTCCTTTCTGCAGACGTCGGTCTTCAGTCGACCGATGTTGGTCACTGAAAACCCTCTGTCTGCCGAGGTCGGTTCCTGCACTGATCTGTACTAACCTGTACGGACTCTGTACGGCCACCACTTAAGCACAACTTCCCTATTTTCAACCCCTAATCTGGAAATATAATTTTCTAGCACAGAAGATCTCTAGCTGTATAATTTATTGAATCAAAACAAGAATAAAGAAATACCTAGAATATCTGTAATAACTTCTGTGTGAAGTTATCTCTCAAACCTGAAATTCTGTGATAACTTCTGGATGAAGCTATCTCTCACTTTGGCAATATATCAGCTGATATTCCACAGCCTCTTAATTGCACACACTGAAGAGGGAACGTTCTCCAATGCAGATGGAATCCTTGAACCCTAGGCTCAGTCTTCACAGAAGGAATTCTCAAAATCAATATCAATAATCAATAGCATAATGAACAATGGCCTCCATGAGAAACCCTTATACCCTCAAAAAGATATGCTTTCCCTAATTAGGGTTTCTTAAATAAGAATTAGGGTTTCTAATTAAAAATAGGCTAAATAATTAATATTTGATTAAATCAATCAAATATTAATATCTCCCTCAATACATGTCAGATCGATGATCCGATCGAAGCTAGTGAATCAGGGAGTGATTCCGCACATACCCATACCATAATAAAGGCGTTCCACTGCATATCAAATATCCCTAAAAAGTAGGAGCCTAGGCCAAATATGTCCGAAATAACCTGAATGAAAATCAAATGTAGAAATCCTGTGAATCAAAGTCAAGCCAAGCTCCATTATGACCCTCTATCCATCCTATTAGCCTACGAAGGTCGCATAACAGGCTAACCATGAACTCAGAACATGTCAATTAAAAAGGGGACATGACAATCCACCCCTCCTAAAATTGCTTGCCCTTAAGCAATCACTAAATGACAAATCAATCAGTCCACTTGGATCCCAAATATAGTTTTGATCTCCACCACTGTCAATTAACACGACCCCCATGCCATGTCCATCCCAACTCTCATGTAATGGTGTCACATCATCTCTAGTACTAAGATAAGCACTCCAACATCCAATCCATAAATGAAAATCAGCAAGCAAACTCCTTACCTGAATAATATCTGAAACTGGATAGTGAAGACTAGAAATAGTCATCTCATCATCAACCTGTGACCCGACAGTAACAGAAAGTTGAGTCCTCACCACATGTGACAACTCCTGAACTGAAGTCACCTCAAGACCAAGCTCATCCTCATACCTCTCTTGTGTTGGTGCCAATGTGCACTCGCCATCGCTCTCTATCATGTCATGTGGTATAGGTACCTCCATTCGATGAAAAAACATATATCTGAAGCTGCTGCCCCGTATTGCCTTAAGAATGTGTGTCTTCCCATCAACATCAAAGAGAACCTCCATGTCCTTGAGACGAAGAGTAACTTATTCAAATGAATGAAGCCAGTTCATACCCAAGACTAAGTCTATATCCCCCATGTTTACCACATAATAATCAGCCTTGAACTCATAATTGTTCAAGCGCAATGGGAGGTCTCTAATCATACGCTCACACTTAAGAGTGTGACCATCAGCTACCTTAACACTAATGCCCTCAAAGTCTATGGTAGTGAGCCCACGCTTCTCCACAAATCTAGCATCTATGAAATTATGTGTGGCTCCTGTATCAAGAAGGGTGATAACCTTCTGCCCTGCCAAAACTCCATGGAGTCTGAATGACTCATCTGACTAAATACTGGATATGCGTGCCTCTTGAATGTGAAGCCCTAACTCTGCTTCTGCATTAGGCCCTGAAGCCTCTGCCTCTGCCCCCTTAGAACTATTTAGCTGCTCAGAATCCTCAGAATCTGAATCCTCATAGTATACCCACATCATACGATTCGCCTTGCCCTTAGGCCTCAAAGGACAATCGTGATGGATATCATATGGTCCTTTGCAGTAGAAGCAAAGCTTCTTCCTGCGTAAATCATTAAGCGCCTCACGATCCAAAGGTGGTGCTGCTGGATTGGCTTTTGAATCATTTTTAACCCCGGATTTATCTATGTTAAAATCCGGTCTCTCCGTATCCCCGTGGGAGTGCTTATGGTCTCTAGAAGAAGTACCTCTGGCGTTAAATTTATTGGATGGGGCTGCCATCTCCATATCACGTGCCTTCTTCATAGCTACCTGTAATGAAGGAGGATCAAGGGCTTTGATCCAACCCCTCAATGGCTCTGTCAATCCCTCTATGAAGAGAACTACCAATCTACGCTCTAAAATATTGGGTACCATGACTGCCAATCTCTAAAACTCACCAATGAAGGACTCCAAGCTACCTGTTTGTCTCAACTATGCCAGATCTTAGAAGTAAACCTCAGGATCTCTCCTGTCAAACTGCTCAACCAATCTATCCACAAAGTCCTGGTACTCTGTTACCTGATTATGCTGAAGTGTTACCATACCATGGTACCACCAATCATGTGCTACTCCATCCAAGTGCAAAGTGGCGTATTTGATGGCATCTATCTCTGACATTGGTCTCAATGCCAAAAAGGTGTCAAGCTTATGAACCCAAGCTTGAGCTGTCATCTTACCGCTGCCGTCAAAAGTGGTCAAAGAAAGCTTACCAGTAGCCTTCTGCAGCTCATTGAATTGAACTCTAGGCTTCCTGTCCTATCTAACCAATCTGTAGTGCTCTCTCCTAAGGTTGACAAAATGATCAAAGGTCGTCCTCTCTTGGACATGAAGAGGTAATAAGTCCCACTCATCATTTGCAGCCATGTAAACATCTGCAAATGGGTTATTCCCTACTTCCTCTGCTGGTGCCTCTGGTTCTTCTTGAACAAAGGTAAGACGTGTAGGTCTATCAGCTGTTCTGGAGTGAGTCTGTTGTGGCCTCTAATTAACTGTAGCACTCCTGTCATCTCTTTGGTCCCCGTTCTGTCCATCAGGTGTGTTCATTCTCTCTATCATAGTCATAAGTGCCTGTAGTGTCTAAGCCATCTGCTGTTGGCTTGTCATCATAGCACGCTGAAAATCTCTGGTGCCCTGATCAGCATCATACCTATGGCCCCTGGGTGGGCTGCCCTCGCGTCTGTCACTCATGATGGTCGGTGGCTGATCTAACACCTGATTACCTTCAAGCAAGACTCGGCTGCGTGTGTTATACTTGTGTGGTCCCAACTCTTGTGGCTGCATAAGATCTATACACCCTCAGGCTGGCAGGATTTAGCTCTGATACCACTGTAATATCCCCTCCAAAATAGGAAATATAGCAACACAAAAAACTTTGAACAAAGATATAACTTCGGTTGAATAAATTCAGAATGATCACAATAATATAGTCTTTGAATAGCAAATTACAAATCTTATCACTTGTCCTTTTAAACTATTACAATTGCAGTGCTTCCTCATGCATATAAATATGAAATACAGTCTTAAAAACCCTGGCTTATCAAAACTAGAAGTGAAAATTGAATTTTGGAAGGTCTCGGCCCTTCTGTGTCGACACACAGTCGCCATCGTCGGTCGATATCTCGCCGACGTCGGTCTCTATCGGTCCTTTCTGCCGACGTCGGTCTTCAGTCGACCGATGTCGGTCACTGAAAACCCTCTGTCTGTCGAGGTCGGTTCCTGCACTGATCTGTACGAACCTGTACGGACTCTGTATGGCCGCCACTTAAGCACAACTTCCCTATTTTCAACCCCTGATCTGGAAATATACTTTTCTAGCACAGAAGATCTCTAGCTGTATAATTTATTGAATCAAAATAAGAATAAAGAAATACCTGGAATATCTGTAATAACTTCTGTGTGAAGATATCTCTCAAACCTAAAATTCTGTGATAACTTCTGGATGAAGCTATCTCTCACTTTGGCAATATATCAGCTGATATTCCATAGCCTCTTAATTGCACACACTGAAGAGGGAACGTTCTCCAATGCAGATGGAATCCTTGAACCCTAGGCTCAGTCTTCGCAGAAGGAATTCTCAAAATCAATATCAATAATCAATAGCATAATGAACAATGGCCTCCATGAGAAACCCTTATACCCTCAAAAAGATATGCTTGCCCTAATTAGGGTTTCTTAAATTAGAATTAGGGTTTCTAATTAAAAATAGGCTAAATAATTAATATTTGATTAAATCAATCAAATATTAATATCTCCCTCAATACATGTCAGATCGATGATCCAATCGAAGCTAGTGAATCAGGGAGTGATTCCGCACATACCCATACCATAATAAAGGCGCTCCACTGCATATCAAATATCCCTAAAAAGTAGGAGCCCAGGCCAAATATGTCTGAAATACCCTGAATGAAAATCAAATGTATAAATCCTGTGAATCAAAGTCGAGCCAAGCTCCATTATGACACTCTATCCATCCTATTAGCCTACGAAGGTCGCATAACAGGCTAACCATGAACTCAGAACATGTCAATTAAAAAGGGGACATGACAGGAAACTAGCCTAATTAAACTAAATCACCATGGTGTAATTAGAAACATACAACAATAAAATTTCCCATTTTTAAATGCAACATATGATAGGGTCTAGAATATAATTAAAAATGTAGCCATTTTACATAAAAATATGTATTTATCTACTCTTAATACATTTCAAAAGAAACACCAAATGAGAGACTTAATACAAAACAAGTAAATATTGTAATGGATTTGATATGGGTATAAACTGATAAATCAAATCTTTATATACCTACCTTCATTCAAGAAAGTAAAATGTATGAAATTTATTTAATCATGGGTTATAACTCTAAAATAGATGGGATGGTTTATGCCAGGCCCCTCTCTGTTGATGACTTGTATGAAGTAGTATCTCACATGGCTAATGAAAAATATCTTGGCATTGATGGTTTCCCTTGTAGATTCTATAAAACTCTTTGGGACCTTGTGGGTAGTGACTTGCATAAGGTTTATCAAGAAGCATTTCACTCGCATTCTTTAGGTAAAAATATAAATAAAGGAAATATCAAATTCATACCTAAACAAGGAGATCCTGAGTTGATTTGCAACTAGTAGCCCATCACACTCCTAAATGTCTTGTATAAAATCATTACTAAGGCTCTGGAAATTTAGTTGCTTAATATGTTGCCTCTCCTTGTGCATCCATAACAATCTCATTTCATCAAAAGCCATTATATTTTGGATAACATAATTTTTATCTAGGAAGGGAAGGATTGGGCTAAATGGTCTAAGTAATAGGTTATGTTCATCAAAATTGAATTCAAAAAAGCTTATGGTTTCATCAAATATCCATTTATTCTAACCATGCTTCATGCTCTAGCTTTTGGGCCCATCTTCATCCAAACCATCAATATGATTTTCTTAGATGCCTCAACTATCCTCTCTATTAATGAAGTCACCTTCGAGTAATTTAGCTTGTTCTATTCTATTCGTCAAGGGTACCCACTGGCTCCCACCTTTTATGTTCTTATTACTAAGGGTTTTGGATATATTCTTTGCAATGCCCAAGATATGGGCCTTGTTAAGGGAATATATCTCCCTCCTAATGTCATGAACTTGAATGAAGATATGCAACTACTTAATGGCCACTTTATAGATGACTCCTTCCTTACTCTCATTGAGGATGAAACTAATGTGGACAATGCCTTATAGTGTCTCAACACCTTTTACCTAGCCTCTATCTCTAACATCTAATAGTATAAAACTTGTTACTATAGATAATCTTACCTCCCTCTTCTAGCGTGGGCTATTAACTTCAATTAGAAGTGGTTCCAAAATGATTAAATATTTAAATTTTTAGGCATCCTTTTTTATTTTGATGACTTGCCACCTTTGTTGTGGCAATATGTTGTTGATAGAGTTGTTAAAAAACTAGAATATTGGGTGACTAAGTCTCTTTATCAGTAATAAATTTTCAAATCTACTCAAAAAATCTTGCATCTACCCATGTGTACCACTCGTCATGTTGGTTGCCTTCTAAAATTTCTTACCATAAGTTTGAGAAATTATTTAGATATTTCTTTTGGACCAACTCCCCTTAAGGTAAAATATTTCATAGGGTGCCCTAAGAATATTTCTACCTCCTTCTTAATGCTAGAGGCATGGGGCTCATCGACAAACCCAATAAGGAACTACCTTATGTGCCAAATGGATTATACAAGCCATTGAGGGCCAACAAGCTTAGAAAGTATTATTCAGACACTATATCTCCTTAGGCCTACTTAAGAGTAAGAAGGATTGGAAAGGGATTGACCTCCCCAATACTCTATTCATTCAGTCTCCTATCCAAATCATAGGGTCCTTTGTGGCCAAAAACATATAGAAGGCTTGGGAAAATATTAAGCCAGGCTGCTCTAAAATGCCTCTAATTTTTATAATGGGCTCTCTATTAACTTTGATTATTTTTGATGGTCTATTGTCTTCTCTCATAATGAAGTGCCCCTAGCTGAAGTTCCTTGGGCTAACTCTCTCAAGATTTATTGTAGAGGAATTTATACCATCCAATATATCTTCTATAGGTGCTATCACTCTTGGCTATCCTAGGAGGAGGTGAAAGCTAAATTTCAATTAGCCAATGCAGACCAAGAGTCTTACCAAGAGATTCTCAATGGTATTCCATCTTTCATGCTCCATATAATCTCAGTCCACTCCACTCAGCCATGGTGGAAGGATTGGAAATGGTATGTTGAGACCCCTTTTCATAATTATACTCCTTCACTTGGCTATGCATGGCTCACCCCCCCCCCCTCCCCATTTGGATATGGTTAACAAGATTAATGCCCATTGGGGGCTATATTATTCTATAAAAATGTGGAGATTTTACTTCAACACTATTTAGGAGGCTTTTGTGGAGCCCAAGCTTGCTCATTTTTCTTGGTGTATACTACACCAAGGCTTACCTATTAGTAGAAGACTCATCCAACTTGGAGTCTACCAGCCTACTTTCCCTTTCTGTGGCCACCTTGATATAATTCCTCATCTTTTTTAGTGGAGTCATCCTCCTCCTTTATGGCCAGATGTTTGAGGGCACCATATGAAGGATGATAGAACATGCTGGATAAGTTCCCCAAGATTTCTCTGGCCATTTTTACCACTCAGACATAAGTAGAAGATGAGGATAGAGACACTGCTCAAGCTAATAGATGGGACCATATCCCAGATGGAAATGACTTTCCAGGCTTAGGCTAGGGTCTTGATGATATGGATCTTATGCCTTTTGACCTTACTCTTGTTGCATAATATTTATCTTTTTTATGACTTTGTGACTTGTTCCTAGGGTTTGCCTAGTGTTTTGAACTCTTGATTTTGCTCCTAGGCTCTGCCTAGTATGACGTGGTGTGCTTTCATACCACCTTTATTTTTTGTGAATTATTTTTATATTTATATTAAGTTAATATATGGATATATTTCATCAAAAAAAATAGATGGGATTTAAAAAAAATTCTTTGTAAGTAATAATATTGGATCTCATGACCTCCAACAATATCAATATCTTATTAAAATATAATATGACTAAACCCACTAGGAAGCATCTTGATAAATGATAAATTATAATTGGATATAACTCGTATTTTCATGTATGTCACATGAAATTAGTACTTTTAAGAAAAAAAATGTGAAGTTAGTGAGGTTGACAATTGTGAACTTAGAAATTTTAGTGCCTTAAATAACTAACAAAGAAGACTTATCTATGTACCTTTGTATGACTAAAAGCCAAAAATGTTTACATTATTCAAATTTAAAAGTATTATGACATTTACAAAAGAATTAAGACTTCAATATTTTATTTACCTTGTAATGCAAACACACTAACAAAGCGCTTTTCACATGTCAATAAGATTGTTCTTGGGCATACGCACATTAAGATTTTGTTGTAGCAAACAAAACCTTAACACTTCATCAAATAATTCTAAATTCTTATTTTAGTCACAACTTCTTTCAAAAAGAAACTTTACCAAACAAAAACTTAGTCACATCCATCATTATTCCATTAATATATAAAACACTAAATTAATCCTTAAATAAAATAACATAGTATTTTCCAAAAAATCTTTTACTAGTAATATAATACAACAGATTAAATTAATTTTTATTTTGGCTGGGGACCCATGCAAACACTAAAAACAAGAGAAATATACTTATCTTTTGTCATACAAAAAACATTGTGACATTTTAACACCATAGTAGATATAACATTCACACCATATTAATTGTATGATGGCCCTTTCCAATATATTTCACCCTTTTACTCTCCTTTTCTGGATATAGTAAATTCCAAGGACTCACACATTCCAAAGAAACAAAAAAATCCCTTTAACATTTTTTAATTAAAAAAAAATTAAAGTATAAATACATTCCCAGCAAGAATATGAATGGATTTAATTCACATTTATCCTCTTTTTGTAGTTTTCACACATGTATGACCTCCATTTCCACATGAAAAGCTTGCAAATTCAAAGCTAAATTTTTTCTCTTTCAAAAACATGTCATTTAAATTCCATATTACTTATGGGAAAAATAAATTATTCACAACAAAATGAGATATATTTTTTAATAAGATCTATAGATGATACTTCACTTTTAAGCTTTTTCATCCTTCTCATGGCCCATATTAATAAAATCTTAGACACCATAGTTGGCAATTAATGAAGTAAAATTATCTAAAATATTATTTATTCAAGAATATATTACATCTAATGAAAATTCTTAGATACCTTGTTTTATTACACAAAATATTTATAATTTAATGAACTCAACCACTTATAGTCCTAACTACCCAAACCAACCTATTAAGAATAATTACTACTAAAATAACATTGATTTATTAACTAAATGATTGTTTCATTAGGATATACATGTTCAATACATAATACTTACAACTAATAAATATAAATATAAATATAAACCTTGGATCATTAAACCCAACAAAAAATAGACAAATAAAGTTTCACTCATTTAAGTGTTTTAACTCTTTGTGAAGAGGTTTAGGTAACCTTGTGAATTGCCAAATATTTTTAAAATACAGAAGGATAATATAACTAGTAATTATGAAACTAATTTTATGATTTTGTTATCGTTATTGGATTTAAAAGTTGGAGTATAATTAGGATTATTTTTTTATTTTGATTTTACCTAATATTTGGAGGTGGTAGAGGTAGAAGTGTTATATGTATCATTGATCATTTTAGCCTCTAGATTTTTTTAATCTCATATTTGTAAAGCATATGGAAAAGTTTAAGAAAATATCAGTAAACATTGAACATAAATTTCTATTTTAGTGGTTGAGCTAAAAAATTAGAGACACCACTTTGTATCTCATTTTAAAGGATTTAATGAGACACATTTATAATAATAGACTTGAATATAAGTACGCAGTCTATAACAGTTTCACTAGGTCCTTTTCTATGTTGTGAAATTTGAAGAAATGTGACATTTTTAGAAATGCTTATAAAACATGAGCTAGGATATGTTAGATAAATCATTAAATTGATTCATAAAGCCTACATGTAATAATATAATAAATTAAAGGAAGTCTTTGATATTTTATAGGAAATATTATTTTCATCAATTGATGATCATGAGAAAAACTAAATTATGAATATGAATATGATTAATTTTATACGAAGGATCACCCTTACCATTGAATTGATCAAATTTGGGTGCTATAAAACTAGTAGGAAAATGATGATTGAAGAACTTATCAACCAAGGGCTTGTTTAATATTTCATGAGAGGTATCCTTGTGACTATACTTGTGAGATTATTGAGACATGTGTAGTTTTTAATTGATTAGCTTGAAGTTTTTTTGTTGAATCAATGGATCTTGAGATGTTGTACCATATGTGGAGCCATAATATGATTAACATTTGTATAAATAGATGTCTTATTAGTAACTTAATTATGACCAATGCCAATAGATATAATAATACAAATAGGTCATGATCATACATAAGTTATTAGATTATAAGTAGGAGACACAAAAGATATATTAAGTTGTGTAGGAATATTAGGAGTAATCTAAGTAGGAATGAAAGTAGGTGTATGCAAAGAAGTATTATTAGGAGCATTAAGAGCACTAGCCTCAACACCTAATGTAGAAGTATATCCTCAAATAGTTAGATTATAAAATTCAATGGAATAGTGGTATCATTCTTAGGTATATGTTCCTTATCATTAAATATATATAAAATTCAATGGATTATAATCAAGTTCCCTAGGTATTTACTCATGATAAATTTCAAAAATAGTTTCGTTCATAAGCACAAATATCAATCATTAAATTCAATATAAGTTTTATCATCAAAATCACTAAAATTGTGAATATTTTCATCATTATCAAAAGAATTTTAATCATCACATGGTTAAAAATAATTTTCATCATTAGAAAGAATTTAATCATGAAGACCCATATTGGGAACATAAACATATTAACCATTTAAATCATTTAAATTTTCATTAATGTTAATAATAGTAGGTATTTTAAAAATGATTAGATTTTTTATTCCAAAAAGTAATTATTAACACATAAATGAAGATAAATTAAATCAAAAATATCACCACTCAATATAACACCTCACCTAGTAGGAATTATATGATCTAGGCTTCCTACTTGGCCTAAAATATAATCATGAATGACATTAAGGAAGATAGGGTTAGTGATTGAGCTATGAGGTAAAAAAAAATAGTGAGTATACCTGCAATTAAAATTATAAATTTCAATCCCTAATGGGATGGGGTTTATAAACCCTATGTGTAGCATTTATAACTATAAAATGAATCTCTAATTTCTTAGAAGTAGATGTAAATACAAGAAATAAAAATATATGTTGAATGGAAATACTAGGCTAGGGGAAAAGCAAAAATAATAAAGAAGCCAGATAATCAAAAAATAAACCTGAGAGAATTAATGATAATAAAACCCTAAGGGTAAAGGTTTTAAAAGAGTAGGGGGTTCACTAATTTGTTTTAACTATTTACAAAATGCAATAATTAAACTATTCATAATGAATTAAAACTAGGGAACATGTTGGATATATGATATAAAAATAAACCACAAGAATGAGATCTAAATTAGGCCCACAATAGAAACTACAAATATGTTAAATGATTGAATTTTTTTTTGTAATAAGTATAAAGGGAGATGAAACATACACACTTAGGAAAATTTGTGGAGTCTTGAAATTAGAGGTAAATTATGGAAGATAACTTGATTATATTATAAAAATTTGGATGTGAGTAATCATTGAGACAAAATCAAAGGGTCAGTAAATATGTTTTATATAGAATAAAAAAATCCATTGATTATGTACTGTTTATGTGGATTGTGTACTTGGGAATTAATTTTGTACTTTTATCCTTTTTGGATTCTACAATTTTATAGGTAGGTACAAATTCTAATGGAAAGTGGGGTTATGTTATTTATTCACAAAATTGGTGGAATAATCCATTCAATTTTTATATTTGACCTAAACCTTAAATTTAGTAAAAAAAATAAGTTTGTGAAATCTTTTGAGAAGTTAAAACTATATATATGATAAAATTTGAATGGGAATCAATGTAGTTATTTTGTGTATGTGAGTGAAATCCCAGTCCAAATTAGATAAAGGGATTCACCTCCTCTTCTAGATAATAAATTTTAACTATATACTCCTAATATAATGTTGTTTTAGCACAAGGTGATTATTGAAAAGGTTTAAAAATATGTATATGTAATGTCAATTTAATGTAAATGCTCCATGACAAATGTAGAAATAAATATAATAAAATTATTACTTAAAATTTAGGACTCTAAAATAATCAACACTTGGATAATGACTTTGAATTGATGTGTGTGTGTGTGTGTGTGTGTGTGTGTGTGTGTGTGTGTGTGTGTGTGTGTGTGTGTGTGTGTGTGTGTGTGTGTGTGTGTGTGTGTGTGTGTGTGTGTGTGTGTGTGTGTGTGTGTGTACATACATACATACATACATACATACATACATACATACAAATATACATATATAGATACACATATACATAAACACACACACAAACACACACACACACACACACACACACACACACACACACACACACACACACACACACACACACACACACACACACACACACACACACACACATGTATGTGTGTGTGTGTGTGTGTAAATACATACAAATATACAAATATACATAAATATAGATAGATAGGGCTATCTAAGACATGATTTGCATAGGATGAAAATAGGATAGTTTTATAATCAAAATTCAAAGCACATGAAAATAGGCCAAGGAAATAAGGACCCACATATCATGTTAGATATATTTGTTAGAACACCAATTTAGTACTGGAACGAGAAACTTTAGAATGGAAAAAATATTTCTTAAAGAATGGATGACTAGGATCTTGAAGCCAAAAAAATATATATATGACATGAATTTGAGGTTATCTATATGAACCAAGGTCCAAGATACTCTACTATTAGTAGAAAGGTGTCCAACAATTACCAAATTTAGACAAGTGTACCAAGTGTGGAAATGAATGAAAAATATACCATAAAAAGAGTGACTAACAAAAAATAGGTGTCTACTTTATGATACATAGATGTGTCATTTATTAATTGATATGATGGGGAGATAATCATTATTTTTATCAATATTTGGGTGATTATGCATATTGATATGGGTTGTAATCATAATAAAAAGTTTTAAATTGGTGAGATTTAGTAGGATTCATTTAAGATGTCACATAAAACATGTAAAAATTTATATTAGGTATAAATATCAATGTGGTAGGTAATTTTCATGATGATTAACATATTAAAATATTGGTACTAATGATTATATGTATGGTCCATACTTCCAATAATGTAAACAAACCATGAAGGTTTGATATAGGGGGTACTAATGAAACACCTATAGGCTCAAGGATGAACAAAGCCACTAGAGATATATGGTAGCTATTTGATTATTCAGCTTGGACTAGGCCAAATACAGACTTACAAAATGATGTTCTAGATAGTGTGATCAAACACATAAAGGATGGATGCATCTCTAACTGATCTAACCATAGTAATGAAAGTAGATGAAGGAAAAAAATTGTAATGAAAATGTTAGAAAGGTTATCTTAAAAAAAAGCACTAATAAGAAAGGAAATGATGCACAAACATTCATCCCTATGAAATGAAATATGATTTTGAATAAAAGACATTTTCAAGAGGGACAATTTCAGAACCTATTCTAAATTCTTTTTTAGAAATGAAGCTAACCCTAACATGTAATATATGATCCTATAAAATATACTAGAATAGACTAAATAAATGGGTTTACATTAAAATCAAGGATCCATTAAATCATGTTCAAATCAAATGCAATTAATCTACCAATCATGAGTTTAAGTTTGATCTAGAATGGAGGAAGACTAAAATGAAATGTAGATCCTTGTCTAGTCTAATGTCAATAATACAGGAGAGAAGGCGGGATAACAACATTCAAGAGGTGTGGATTCCAATAAAAGTGCATAAATTAGGTGTAGTGCCAACCAAGGGAGCATAATAAAATGTAAAAATTAAGACAATAATAAATGAGAGTAATAATGGTGTAACTAAATCAATGAAAAAGTGTGTATGTGAATCTATTTCAAGAGGGATAATAAATCCAAATGGAAATGATTGATTAATAATGAATAAAGAGAGAACCAATAAGATCAAGAGGGAGGGTTTAAATGAGTGTTTTCAAGTTAAATAGGGCAGCCCAATGGTTGGATCAAAAGTATGTTTTTGAGACCATTTGGGAACATGCATAATGTAAAAGGTCACAATCTAGAAGAGTTACAACCTAGGATGTTGGTTAGGTAGGAAAATTAGTGGCATAGGCCATTGATTATGTCCTAAAACTAGTGACCTATGCTACCCAACCCCTTGAAGGATATCTAAGGTACATAGAATGAGTTGTGCCAAGCATGAGAGATTTGATAGAGTGTAAAGAGATTTGATAGAGTGTAAATAGAGTGTAAAGATGCATATTGATGAGTGATAGAGATTTGATAGAGTGCATATTGATGAGTGATGTGAAATATGTAGAAGCCACACAAAAATCAATAAATAGATAAGAAAAAGGAATAAAAAGATAATATTACATGAATCTAACTCATATGAATAATAATGGAATAATATTCTATGGCATGATCTAAAGATAACTAGTGTGAAATCTATGAAATTCAACTCCAACTCTAGCTCTAGATCCTATATAGAAGGGGGGAAAAGTGATATCAAACTAGAAACTCCAAGATGACATTCACTAGACTATTTGATCTAGTGTTCTCTACATGGTGGATGTGGGTTATATTTAAGTACTCAATAGAGGAGAGAAAATCATTTGTCACCTTAAAGAGGGGGAGTAAATTAGATATAAGGACATTGCAAACTATGTTGAGTTGAGATACAACTAAGAGTGAGTCAGATAATAACTTCACATATCACATGCATAGAACACACACATCATTCAGTAATGATAATCACATGATACTCATTATTATTCATCTTGGTGGTAAGGAAAGAACTAGTTAGTACAAGTTCATGGCCCCATGGGTCATCAATAGTCCATGACATAATGGCATGTTGGAGGTTTCCTTGACTACCACCATTAGTTGTAATCACCATTAATTTGTGCACCATGATGGGGGTCAAGGATCCAATAAAATACTAATGAATGACTATCTTATAATGATGTAGAACATGCAAGTTTATTGAGGGAGATGAAGAACATGACCAAGCCATAATCAAGTGGAAGTGGCCAACACTAGATGTGGTGAGGGGTAAAGAAGGGTGATAAGAGGCCCATGAAAGATATAGACTAGTCAAAGAATACCAAATCAATTACCAAATAAATAAAACCATGCAACCTACACACGTGCATAAAAAATAGTGAAAGATAAAGGAGTAAGTAGAGGGTGAGATTTTGGATAACATTAGTACTACTAATTGAAAGAAGAAAAATACATTGATTCCATATCAAGGTGCATATGAGGATAAGTGCATATGCCAAAATACCAAATAGATTGGAAAGGTATGAAAAAAAAACATTAGATGAGGGGTAATCTACCAACTAAGGGCCTAGAGAGAGTGTTATAGTAATCTCTAGTGATTACCAAGGTACTAGTTAACCAAATCATACCCTGTCCCATGGGAAATCCATTTCTTGATCATAACCAATGACTTGATCTAGTGTTTCAAGTCAAATAAGGTATCCCAAGGGTTATATATTAAAAAAATTCCCCTTTGTGACTATTTATAAATAAAAATAATGTAAAATGGCATAACCTAGAAGAGTTTTATTCCAAGACAGTTGGTTAGGCAAGAAATACAGTGGCCTAGGCTAATGGTTCTATCCATAACTATTGGAATTTACATCCAATCCTGTCAAAATGTCTCCAATGTGCACATAATGGGTCCTATAAGGTACAAGAGATCCAATAAAGTATAGGGAACATCTGGAAGGGTGAAAAACAAAATGGCGAGTATGATCAAATAAGACTTAGTTACTAGTAGTATACACGGTGAGTAAATATGTTATCCTCAAGAGGAACATAATTAGAAGAATCATGATTGCATGGTCAATAAGTCACATTAATAATATGTGTTAGGTCAAAGGATTTAGGGTTTGTAGTAGGTATATGACATATAAGGTCAGTATGCAGTTTACATAAACATGTAGACACATGTTGATTAGTACTAGAGGTACAAGTATCCAACTGTTAGTTTTTTGGCTAGTTTTTTTTATAGCTTCATATTCTTAGTACTACATATCATTTTAATTACCCCTTTTAAATCAAGGGGTTTTTCAGGTTTAATGATCCAAATTATTAGTTATATGTATTTTTTATTTATATAGATATATATGTAATATGGTTGGAATGTTCAAGGGGTGCATCTCTACATGAGACATCCAATTAGATAGGTAAGGTATAAATTTATGGTTTATTAATTTATTAAAATTTATTTATAAGGTTAATGTGTATTTAGTCCCATGGGGTTGTTGAGTTAGATAGGTAGAAAATATTTTTTAAGCTTGTACATAAAATAAAGAAAAAATAAAGAATATACAATGATATAATATTCATCTCAATCATAGGGAATATAACCAATCTAAATAATAGTAATTAAAGCTTCTAGGGAATAATTTTGTAAATGATTTATCATTATGCACAAAGTTAAACATAAAGCCTAAAAATATTTGATATGATTAGAAAAAATATCCTTTTCCATATAAAAAATCAATCTTAGGAGCAATGAAACTAATAAGTAAAGTATTATTGATAATTTCATAATCCAAAGGGTTATATAATATATCATTACAAATAACCATATGTCTTACTCTTTGCAAGCCTTGTAAAATAAACTACATTTGTTGTTAAATAGCTTGAATGTTTTTCATAGTTTGTTGGAGGAGAGTTTTTTTTAGGAGTTGAAATAGAAATATTAGTGGCCACATAAATAGGAATAAAAATATTAAGTACAAACACTATGAGTAAAATGAAATTTCTAAATTTTATGTTGATATAGTTAAGTAACATGAGGAGAAACAAAACAAAAATTAAGAGCAATATGAGAAGGAGATGTCATAGTAAATAACTAGGTTAATAATGACATTCATACACATAGTATTATCTTAAAAACCATTTCCATTTGACCATTTCTATATCCCTCACTTCTGCATTTGTCCATTATATTATATATTATTTACATGCTTCATATATTTATTATGTGCTTCAAAGATTGTGAATTTGAGACAAAATAGTATGGTTTAACTATTTATTCCTTTGTATGACTAAATTCAAGTGAATAACATATAAAATACTTCTCTTAAGGTATTTTATATACACATCTATGAAGGGAAAAAACATACATTAAATTCTATGACATCTCGTAGCCACTATTTATGGGAACCTATAACCACTATTTTATTTTTGGGTACCAACATCAACTACATAATACTGAACGATAATTATCATCATCTAACCAATTATAAGAAACCCATAAAAGTATGGATAATAGTTAATAAATTTTTTAATTAAACACATTAATTTTTGATATACTATTGCATTCTATTTTTTCTGCACAATTATAACATGTCTTCCTTTTAAGATATATTCCAATTTCTTTATGTTATTTTAGCATAATTATTTGGATTATCACAACTTATTTAATTATAGGAGTAATTTTATATTTTTGGTTTTAACCTATAAATATTGGTATATATAGATAAAAAATAACATTCTCTATTTAAGAGATAAGTTATAGGATGTAAGTGGTACATAAAATTTAGTCTAGCAAGGAAACTAGTTCAAAATAATATTTGAGTGAAGATTTACAATCATATTTTAAAGTATCTATATAATTTCCATTTTATTTTATAATTTAATCAATGACATCTAATTTGATTTAATATTTTCTTATGTAAGGATGAGATTCAAATTACATGCCAATCGAGGTATAGATGACTCACAAGGGTTCAGGGATCTAATTTCATATCTGTTTATTTATTTTTGTTCTATTTTATGTGTATTTCAATATCATATCATTCATGTAATTATGTTAACTCTTAATTCTATTTTTCAAGAATATTCCAAATCTATATTAGTATTTCAATTCTGGCATTTACTTTCTTGTACATTCATTTCTTATAATTTATTTTCTTGTCATTTACTTTACTATTATGCCCTTAATCTTTGGCATGTCTAGGGATATGTGTGGCTAACTTGTGTCTTACATACCTATTTTATATTCTTGTAACATTTCTCTATGTTATTAGTTAGGTTAGCCTATAGAATAAGCATGGATAAGTAGACTATATATGTGAGGTAGTGGTTAGTCTTTGAGTATCATATTAAGTATTCTACTCTTATTGCATTATTATGGAGGTTTCCCCCTTGAACTGGCTCTACTATATTATCAAGTATTCTACTTTGTTGTCAATTATTATTGTGTGATCTCTTATCTTTTCTTATTCTATATGATATATAGTTATTTTGTGTGAACACTTAAGTAATTTCATTACAAGTTGTATCAGATCTTTGATTTGAGCAAGTTTTATATGACATTTTTTTTAGATCTAGCAAGGTGCAACTTTTACGAGCAGAAAGAGCAAAAAAACATTACATGAAATCCAGGAAGAATTAATTTTTATATCAGTGTTGTATTTTTTGAAATGTTTTTTTAATATTTAAAAAAGAGAGTCTGGAAAAAAATTTCCCTTTACAGATTTACAGTCATTAGATTCATCTTAGTGAGATGATTGTAATAGTATATTCTATTAGTACAATTTTTTGGAGTTGAAATCTTTCACCATAGTATGAGAAAACAATCATTAGTTTCATCTTGGCAAGGCAATCATAATGGTACAATCTTTTGGTACATTTTTTTGGGTCATAAAACCTCCTAGGGTTTGTGCATGGTGAGTCTTACTATGTGGGGGAAAAAATCGGGGAAAGAAACTCCTAAGACTCCTTCTATGGATGACATAGAATCTATAAATTTAGATCCAATGATTTCTCAACTTCAAGCTAGCATAAAGGGCTTGGTATTGTAGGATGACTTTGTTATAGTTCAAACTAATGTTTTAGGGATACATGGAGAGATTAATTGGGTGCACATTCAATTGAATCATATCACTATGTAATTAGTTGCCATTTCATCTTATCTATAGATAGATAACCCTCCACTTCATTCAAGTCCTCCTCCTCTCAACACTAACAAATCCAATCTTAGTGTGAAATTGATGTTGCCAAAAATAGACATGCACAAGTTTTATGGCAAGGATACTCTCACTTAGATTACCTAAATTGAGAATTTCTTTGATTTTCACCAAAATCATAGTTCTCAAAAGGTGATAGTGGTGTCTCTATATATATAACCTGAGCAGTTCATTTGGTATCACTGGTGGTGTACTTAAAATAAAAATAATGGTACTCCTATTACATGGTATATTTTCACTGATGAGTTTTTGTCTCATTATCAAAATAATTTCTCTAATAACTAATTCCTCTATTTAACAAAATTTCATCATATAGAAAATGTGAAGAATTATATTCATCAATTTCAAAATCTATCCTTATAGGTGAAAGACATCACCGAGGCAAATTTGACTAATCTTTTTATAGGTGGACTCAAATATAGCATCAAATCAGAGGTTAGGATGTTTTATCCATCATAATATGTATTACAATTTATCCCAAGGGCATGCATGGAAAAATAAAAAGAGATGCTCAAATGAAAAAAATCACTATTGGTCATGATTGCACTTTTCTAGCACCATCATTTCCTTAACCCACTAGATTTACACCTTAGAAAATTGAGGAGAAGTGAGCCAAAGGGTTTTGTTATGGTTTTGATAACAAATGGAACAAAGGACATTGATGTGCTAAAAATAAGTTGTTTTACATCAAAGGTGCCAATGAGGATACAAATCATAAAGACGTAATTGGTGAGGATACATAAGGAACTAAGGAGGAATTAGAAGACTCTTAGCCTACTATTTCCTATCATGATATTTTAGGTATTATTACTCACAAAAATATTAAGGTGGTGGGTTTCCTTAATAAATATAAGGTCACTCTACTGATTAATTTTGAGAACACACACAACTTCATCAATAGTAAGTTGGTTGCTTGTTTAAACTATTTTATTTATCTTGATCTAGAATTTTCAGTGATGATTATAGATGGTGGTAATGTCATCTATTGAATAAAATTCCATAGTATTAAATTGACCATGGGATATTACCTGTTAGATTTTCCTGTGTTTACTATTACCATGGGTGGAGCTGACATTGTTATGAGAGTATAATGGCTCACCACTTTGGGCACTATTGAGATGAATTTCCATGAATTATTTATACACTTTAATTCTAAGGGAAGGACATTTAAGCCAAGGGATTAAAGGATAAATATCCATAGATTATTATATCCTATAAAATGACCAAGCTTTTCAAAAGGGTGATAAAGGATTTGTGGCTCACTTATTTTCCATTAAAGTCTAGCCAACTCAACCATCTATACCTCTTGATCTATAATAAGTGATTGACACCCATATATTATTTTTGGTGACATGTCAAAATGACTTCCAGCCAGTTGCATACATGATCATACCATAAAACTTATCCTTGGTATTAAACCACCCAACATCAGGCCATATAGGTATCCCTACACCTATAAAAGTGAAATTGAAAAGATGGTAGAAGAGATGTTAGATGAAAGAATCATTAACGATAACCTAAGTGAATATTCTTCTATATTTGTCATGATTAGAAATAAATATGACACTTAGAGGATGTGCCTTAACTATAGAGAGATAACAAGTACACTATCAAAGATAACGTCCCTATTCATATCATTGATGATTTGCCAGATGAGTTGAATGGTGCTCTTTATTTTACCAAGTTAGATAAATGTTTAGGGTATCATCAAAATTGGATCCATGATGAAAACATACCCAAAATAGATTTAAATACTCACGAGGGCCATTATGAGTTTATGTTTATGCATTTTGGTCTAATAAATTCACCATCCACCTTACAAAGTTTTATGAATATTATTTTTAGGGCATTTTTGAGGAAATTTATTTTGTTGTGTTTTTTATGATATCCTCATTTATAATAAAAATTAGGAAGACCATTTTCATCATGTGAAATAGGTACTCTCAATTTTGGAACAACTTCAATTCTATGCTAAACCTTCCAAATGTGCTTTTGAAGCTCGCAAGGTTGAGTATTTAGGTCATATGGTTTCACATGAAGGAGTGAAAGTGGATCCTAAAAAAATACAAGCAATGGTGGACTGGCCAGTTCTTAAGACACTCAAGCAACTAAGGGGATTTCTAGGGCTAACTGGTTTTGGGATAAGTGTAAACATAGTATTTCTCTTAATCTAAAACTTGGCATTGATCATACCTGAGGTATCAAATCTAACACTATCCATTTCTCCCCTTCTCAAGTTAAAATAGGAGAAGAAGAGATCAAAGAATTGTTGAAGAAGGATTTGATATAGAAAAGCCATAATAAATGAGATCCACCTACATTCTACATGAGTCAACACTCAAAACAAAAAAGAGGGAAAATGAGACTAGTAATAAATTATAAAAATCTCAAAGATTAGCTTATACCTACCACGCATCCAATTACTAACAAGACTATTCTTATCAACACACTGAAGGAATATTGCATTTTTTGTAAGTTTGAATTGAAAAGTGGATTTTGGCAAATTGCAACAAAACCTAAAGATACTTATAAAACTAAATTTGTCTTGCCAGTCTTAGATAGGCATTATGAGTGAGAGGTTATGCCTTTCAACTTGAAAAGTGCTCCCTTTAAATTTCAAAAAAGGATGGATGGAATATTTGGCCATGATAAGTATTTTACTATCTATATTCATGATATATTAGTTATTTCAAAATATTTAAATAGTCATCTTATACATTTGAAAGAATTTGTTAATCTTTGTAAATACAATGGGCTGGTTTTAAGTGATGAGAAAATGGAGATAGGCAAGACAGTGTTTGAATTTCTTGGGTTAAATATATGTCAAAATAATATTGCATTACAACCTCATATTTTTTAGTCTTTAGAAAGATTCTCAGATGAAATAAAAGACAAAACCCAATTACAGAGATTCCTTAGATCTCTAAATTACTGCTCTCCATTCTATAAAGATCAGGCCAAAGATAGGAAAATATTACAGAAAAGTTTAAGAAAAGACTCAAGCCCATGGACTACTCAAATGACATAGGCAATCAAAAGAATCAAGGAAAAAGTTAAAGGACTACCAAATCTCAAACTACTAGGAGAAGGTTTAATGATTTTGGAAATAGATGCTTCAGATGAAGCATATGACAGAATACTTCTAGAGAAAACTAAAGATGACAGAGATGAAGTCTACTATTATTGTAGTGGAACATGGAACCCAGCTCAAAAGAATTACCATTCCACTAGAAAAGAACTATTAGTAGCCAAGCTATGCATGTTCAAACTAAGGATCTTTTAGCTCCCAAAGAAATTCCTCTTGAGGATAGATCTATTACAGTTTGAATCTATCATTAGAAAACCCCACACCTAATAAGTTGGGAACCAAATAATGACTAGATGGGAAATATGGTTTTCTAACTTTGAGTTTGATGTTCAATACAAGAAAGGAACTACTAATTATTTAGCTGATTTGATATCTAGAGAAGGATCAAAATGGTATTCTCATAATTTTTTTAATAATCATGTTTTGATGTTTTAGGGTAATGAAGGACATGCTAATTTTGATTATGATACTATTCTAGAATATCTTACTCAAAAATAAAAATAAAGAATGAAAGAATGGAATCTTATCCATACAAAAACCCAAATCAAAAAACTTCCTGGGCTTGCTATTGAAAATATTTCTTATTTAATGCCTGTAGGAACTTTCTTGATGCTAACAGAAGGAGATGGGCTAGATTCTGTGATATGGATCATAAAAATATTAGGATACTCAAGGGACAATTATCACTTAAAGAGTTTAGGCTAATCAAAGCAAAGGCCAATTTCTATGGAGAAGTCTATATCTATATGAGCAACAATCTACTTACAAGAAGATTTCATGATAGTCTAGTTGATATGCCATATGATCAATGGGAAACATTAACATGGGATCAATGGCTTGAAGAATATGCACCAACAAATTTAAGCCCCTAGTTCAAGACTCTTATCATCCATGAATAATTAGGTGTTTATGATATAAATATGTTGTTCAAATTTACTAGTGATCACCTGTATGATGAAATAGAATTTAAGTTTTGTTTCAACGATTCTATATATAACCACGAGAACAAAAATGTTAGATATACATTTCAAAGAAAGTTTTGTGAACTTGAAAAAGATGTTGATACCATTTTAAGCAATGAATTTCTTATGGCAAATGCTAGGTACCCTTATAAAATTAAAATATTGATCCCTGACCTTCATGAATCACATACATACTCATGGGATGACTTTTTCCATGACACTTATCATAGGTATGAAGATTAAGATGACATAAGCATTGATATGTCTGTTGAAAGCACTTATGGGACTCCCTAGTAGGGAGAATGGATGGGCCCTTTCAAGGCTTGCTCATAATCCCTTTAATATAGTAACATAGATGATTTAACTATGAAATCAAATCTTAGAGTGTGATCTAACTAATCACACCATGTGATCCATGGAAAGGTCTTATCTTGGTTAGTAGAGTGAGCCTATCCTCTACTATTTATAGCTACAAGATGTTTAATTTTTATAAATATTTTGATCCAATAGGAGCATGTACTCATATTACTTCATGATTCAAGTAAGGAATCCCAATAAAGTAGGAAGTAACACATGTGGTGGGGGTGGCATGTCAGCCTCTTAACTTTTATTTGATGCTTCCTAGGTAGTACACCTTTTGGAATGAGACAACCAAAGCATCTTTGCTTTTATCACTTTGCATATTTGGATGAGGTTGTCATCTAACAAACCTAGGTTCTAGTTATTTATAACTAGTTTCTCCTTAAATTGGTGGAAAAGCTTTCCCAATTATTTATTTAAGAAGATTTATGGGTTCATTCACTACCATCAAATTCATGGAGTAAAGGGAGATATCTCTACAAGTCTTTGAGCTTTTTAAGTCTTAGGTTAGGTCTGTTAGGTTCAGATAGCTACCTAGCTCAAGGTTAAATAATTTTAAAACTATTTGACCTTTTGCATTGTGCATAGCCTATGAAACCTATGGTTGATGGTTTTTGATTATTAATCCTAAGGAGTTGGCTTGATTAAGACTATGTATGGTTGAATCTTGCTGGACTTCACCAATTATGTAATGATGTTATATGTTATATAAATATATATTTTGTTCAATCAGTCTTTCTGGTATGAGAGCCTAGTTTGCCTATGCAATATATATTGTGGGTCATCTTGTCGTGTTTAATTCTTTGCTCTAGTCTGTAGGGAAATCATACCACTTTTTTGATAATTTGCTTAAAGTTGATTGAATACTAGATTTTCTTATTCATAAGCATAGGGAACCTACCATGTCTAAAGTTCCTCACAACATCTCTAACCCAAAAATCTATCAGACCTAGTTATTAAATATATGTGGGATACTTGGAGTTGAGGCATTGAGGCAAGGTTTCATTTAATCCATTTTTCATAATAACTCCTATTCAAAGAATTATCTATTGGAGGAGGCCCTGGAAGTTACCAATCGAATGAGTAATGGGCAGCAACAAGGATAAGTTCTCCCAAGAAGAGTTATGTCTTATAGCGATTATGGACCAAGTAAGTGAAAGTTCTATTCCTTTTTCATATTTGATGGAGAAATCAAAATTTAGAAATAGAAAAGAAGATGAACATGACCTAAGCCTATATATTTCTCAAGAATCCACAAATGCAAAGTGGGAACTCCCTAGATTAGATTTTTTTGAAGTCTATAAGATGAATTTATTCAAACAAAATTTTCAGACTAAAGTCTCTTTCAAAAAATTTAGTCTTAAAGGTTTGATGTTAGGAAATCTTGAGAGTAATTGGTTTAATATACTAGCTAAGGAACATTTTAAGACATTTTATAAAAAAGGTTATCATTTTGTACACATTGACCAATTATAATGGGCAATAATACCTCCTTTCAGGTAAACTAGTTCATCTAGGAATCTTTCTAAAGATTGATCATAGAAATATCAATAAAATATCACGATACTTGGGGGATAATTATCACTTGCAGAGTTTCAGCTGATCAAAGTAAAGACAATTTTCTATTGATAAGTCTATATCCATATGAGCACCAATCTACTTACAAGAAGCTTTCATGATAGACTAGTTGATATGCCATATGATCAATGGGAAAAGTTAACATGGGATCAATGTCTTGAAGAATATGCACCAACAACTTTAAGCCCTTGGTTCAAGATTCTTGTCATCCTTAAAGAATTAGGTGTTTATGATACTAACATGTTTTTCAAATTTATTGGTGATCACCTGTATGATGAAATAAAATTTAAGTTTTGAAATAAAATGGGAATTAACACATGTGGTGGGGGTGGCCTATCAGCCTCTTAGATTTATTTGATGCTCCTTAGGTATTACACCTTTTGGTGTGACACGATCAAGGCATATTTACTTTTTTCACTTTGCCTAGTTGGATGGGGCTGTCATCCAACAAACCTAGGTTTCTGGTTAATTATAAGTAGTTACTCTATGAACTGGTGGAAAATCTCTCGCAATAATTTATTTAAGAAGAGTTTGGAGTTCATTCACTACCATGCACCCTAGGTTTGTTGGATGGTATCCCCATCCAACTAGGCAAAGTGATAAAACCAAAGATGCTTTAGTCGTGTCATGCCAAAAAGCATACTACCCAGGGAGCATCAAATAAAAGCTAAGAGGCTGACATAACACCCCTACCACATGTTTTACTTCCCATTTTATTGTGATTCCATAATTGAATCATGGAGTAATATGAGCACATGCTCCTATCGAATCAAAATCTTTATAAAAAGACAACAACATCTCACAGCTATAAATGGTAGAGGACATACCCAGTCTACTAGCCAAGATAAGACCTTTCCATGGGTCACATGGTGTGATAAGCTGGATCACACTCTAGGATTTGCTTTTGTAGTTAAATCATCAATGTCACCATATTAAAGGGACAATGAACAAACCTTGAAATAGCCCATCCATGCTTCTTGCTAGGGACACCCATAAGGGCTTTCAATGGACATGTCAAGGCTTATGTCATCTAAATATTCATACCTATGATAAGTGTCATGGACATAGTCATCCCATGAGTATGCATGTGATTCATGAAGGTCGGGGATCAATCTTTCAATTTTATCAAGGTGCATGGGATTTTCCACATGAAAATCATTTCTTAATATGGTATCAACATCTTTTGGAAGTTTAAAAAAATTTCTTTGAAATATATATCTAAATTTTTTATTCTCATGGTTATATATGCAATCTTTAAAACAAAACTTAAATTTTATTTCATCATACAGGTGATCACCGATAAATTTGAACAACATATTAGTATCATAAACACCTAATTCTTTAAGGATGACAAGAATCATGAACCAAGGGCTTAAATTTGTTGGTGCATATTCTTCAAGACATTGATCCCATGTTAACTTTTCCCATTGATCATATGGAATATCAACTGGTATATCATGAAAGCTTCTTGTAATTAGATTAGTGATCATAAGAATATAGACTTCTCCATAGAAAATTGCCTTTGCTTTGATCAGCCTAAACTCTGTAAGTGATAATTATCCCCCAAGTATCCTAATATTTCTATGATCCATATCACAGAATCTAGTTCACCTCCTTCTATTAGCATCAGGAAAGTTCTTGTAGGCATTAAATAAGAAATATTTTGACAAAATATTTTCAATAGAAAGCCCAAGAAGTTCTTTGATTTGGGTTTCTGCAAGGATAAGAAGACATTCTTTCATTCTTTCTTTTTATTGTTGAGTAAGATCTTCTAGAACAATATCATAATCAAAATTATCAGGTCCTTCATTACTCTAAAACATCAAAACATGATTAGTACAAAACTTAGGAGAATACCATTTTGATCCTTCTCTAGACATCAAATCAACTAAAAAATTAGTATTTCCTTTCTTGTATTGAACATCAAACTCAAATTTATAAAACCATATTGCCCATCTAGTCATTATCTAGTTCCTAACTTGTTGGGTGTGGGGTTTTCTAATGATAGATTTAGACTATAATAGATCTATCCTCAAGAGGAATTTATTTGGGAGCAAAAATATCCTTAGTTTGAACATGCATATCTTGGCTACTAATAGTTATTTTTTAGTGGAATGGTAATTATTTTGAGCTAGGTTCCATGTTCCATTGTAGTAATAACAGACTTATACTCTATCATCTTTAGTTTTCTCCATAAGTATTCCATTGTATGCTTCATCTGAAGCATCTATTTTCAAAATCACTAAACCCTCTCCTAGTAGTTTGAAATTTGGTAGTCCTTTAAATTTTTACTTGATTCTTTTGATTTCCTATATGATTTCAGTAGTCCATGGGCTTGAGTCTTTTCTTAACCTTTTCTGTAATATTTTCCTATCTTTTGCCTAATCTTTATAAAATGAAGAGCAGTAATTCAGAGATCCAAGGAATCTCTATAATTGGGTTTTGTCTTTTATTTCATCTGGGAATCTTTCTAAAGACTACAAAATATGAGGTTGCAATGCAATCTTATTTTGATAAATATTTAACCTGAGAAATTTAATCTCTATCTTGCCTATCTCCATTTTTTATCACTTAAAACCAACCCATTCTGGTTACAAAGATCAACAAATTATTTCAAATGTATAAGATGACTATTTAAATCTTTTAAAAGAACTAATATATCATCAATATAGATAGTAAAATTATTATCATGGAAAAATATTCCATCCATACTTTTTTGAAATTTAGAGGGAGCATTTTTCAAGCTGAAAAGCATAACCTTCCACTCATAATGCCTATCTAAGATTGGCAAGACAAATGCATTTTTATAAGTATCTTTAGGTTCTATTCTAATTTACCAAAATTTGCTTTTCAAGTCAAATTTAGAAAAAATGTAAAATTCCTTCAGCTTATTGATAAGAATAGTCTTGTTAGGAATTGGATACCTGATAGGTATAAACCAATCTTTGAGCATTTTATAATTTATTACCAGTCTCATTTTCCCTCTTTTTTGTTCTAAGTGTTTATTCACATAGAATGTAGGAGAAGCCCATTCACTATGGATTTTATGTATCAAATCCTTCTTTGAAAATTCTTTGATCTCTTCTTCTCATATTTTAACTTGAGAAGGGGAGAAAGGGATAGTATTAAATTTGATACCTCAGGTATGATCAATGCAAAGTTTTAGATTAAGAGAAATAGTATGTTTACACTTATCCTAAAACCTTCTTGGATCATCATCAAAAAATCCTTTGATCTTTGTTATGATAGTATTCAGGATATTTCTTCTATTTTCAAAATCTTGTATTGTCCTATAAATCTTCATTTTTAGTTTCATGTCTTTTTCCTCATGGGGTCTTGTGACAATTATTACAGTTGCATACATTTTTCTAGGAATTTGGTGTTCATTACCGAAGAAGCTTAAAGATAAGTGTTTGATGTGAACAGTATAAGGCATAAATTGATTCAGGAAGTTCATTCCTAGAATAATATCTGTCGACATCTTATCAAACATCTAAAATTTTACATATACCTTAAAGCCATTTTATTCAAGTAGTACCCTAGGAGAAACTTTATTTATAGTAGTCCTTGACCCATTGACAATGATAAAATATAATGAAACATCTTTCCATAAGTACTCTAGGATAGCTCCATACTTTAAAATACTTATATTTTCTCCAGTATCGATTAAACAATCTCGAGTCAATAAGCCATTATTTGGATCAATGATGTTTACTAAGATAATGATTTATTTTTGTTCTCCAGGATAGAAACATCCTTGGTTAGGAGGAAATTATTTAGGGATATTTTCCTATATATAATCTTTAAAATAATTTATTAATTCATTAATATCTATAAAAGTAGATTCTATTTTTGATTTTATAGCTATGAGGATTTCAACAGGAGCCATTTGGTATCTTAATAGTCTTTTTGTGCTTGGATTCTTAGGCTTAGATTTTTATTTTCTATTACATTCCTTTTATGCATATAACATTGGGTTGTCATGAAATTCAACATGTTGTAATGTTTTCCCTTAGGGTCACCATGCGTGCTATGTAATTGAGTAATATCATCTTGATATATAGGGATGAGATGAAGAGGGAGCTTGTGGTTCTAGAGTAGATATTCTAGATGTTACATCTTGGCTTTGGGATCAAATCCAAATATCATATTACAATAGTAGAGTTCAGTCACAGAGTTATCAAAAGAAGATAGTTCTTCAAATTGATTTATTTGATTTTCATTTTCACTAGAATAAATATCATTTTCAGTGGGTATTGAATAGACATCATCATCTGAGCTGAATTCATAAATAACTTTCATTTCTTCATTAGGAAGTATAGCTCTAATATTTTTCATCTTTTTAGGATAACTTTTCTTATTTGGGAACAAAGGAGCTATATGACCTTCTTGACCATAGATATAACATTTTATAGGTCATTTTCCTGAGATGGTTTTTTTCAGCTTAACATAAGTTTTTATTTTAGAGAACCTCCTCTTATACTTGGGCTTGTCTCCAGTTTTCCATTTTTGGGATCTGGTCTTTTCTTTATGGCATTTACAATGAGAATTCTCAGAACCATAATATCTTGGTGCACTATATCCACTATGTTTGTATATACTATTATCAATGGTTTTCATATTTTTAAAGCAATCTGGCCATAGCTTTATCCTTACATTGATTACAAAGATATTCTTCTATAGACTACATAATTTGACCTAAGGTCATTTTTGCAACTATGGATTTTTCTCCAGTTGTGGCCCCCTTTTTATTTGATATGTAGGCCAATACTCCATCTGAGATTTCAGTAGGAAGTGCATCAATACACATGTGTTTAGTTTCAGTCTTTTGGCTCTATTTTGTTTTTCTTGCCAAAAGAGCAAAATCACACTTGAATCTGTCCTAGTACTTCATGTTATAAAGCTTCATCCTGAATAATTTATTATATTCAATAGCATCAGCATTTTCCATGTCTCCAGCATACTCACGGATAACTGCTTCAGCGAAGTCAACTACCATGGATCCTGCCACAAACCTTTTGTCTTTTGTATGGGATAACCACCATCCTTTTATACTATCATCTAGGTAAGCAATTATAAGGTCCATGCCTTCTTCCTCAGTCTTCGCAAATACAAGTTATTAAGTTTTTACCCATCCATGGAGTCTTTTAGTTAGACTCTAGATTCTATATCTTATATCATTACCTATTCCATACCAACCATCAATATTGAGTGAATATGGAAATATAGGAACCTGAGTTATATCATCTAGATTTCTTCCTTGATTTTGTTGGATATTCTGATCAAGGGATTTAATACTACCAAAATTTCCTTGAGGAAAGGTTTCTCTAATCTTAGCTATGACTATAGATAGGTTGGATGACTCAGTGTTGGAGGAGTATACTTCTTCCAACCATCTAGGTGTACCAATAAGCACAACCTTTTCTTCTTTCACACCTTTAGGGATGGTGAGTAGGGACTCAATCCAATCATGTGAAGCATCCAAGGGAGCTAAGACTTCTAGATTATCAGGGTTCCAATCTAGTTCACTAAGTTCATTGAAATATAGGCAGGTGGTAGTGAGTTTTTATTTAATGTTCTTTTTTTGGTTTATATCTTCAGATAGCTTAACCAATTCTTTAAAAAAAATAGTATTTTTATTAAGCCTTCCAAGCCTTTTTTAGGTGCCATCAAAATTTTTAATCAAATCACTTATGCTTAATGACTCAATGTTTATGAAGGATCTTAATTATTTGATTTGTTTAGTATGTTTTATTTTATCAGATATTTCAATTGATCAATCATGATATAATATGTTCACATAATGGGGTTACAAATCCTTAAATGCATAAATTAGACATAATTCACTACACTTATATCATAAATAAATTGGAAATATTATATTATTCACATAATATAGACAATGCATTGCACACTTATCCTTTCTAAAATTAGGGAATGCATATAAACAAATTTTTTAATTTACTTTTCATAACATGAGTATATGCATTTGTTATTCTTAAAATTATCTTGTCATTAATTTTATAGTAATTGTATATAATTTTTATGAAATGGTGTGAATTTAATCTTCTTATTTGATTATGCAATTATTCTTAACCCTGAACATGGTTGCAATCCTTTCAAGAGCCTTCACTCATTGGTAATTGAATTATCTCTGAAAAAATTACATAGCACAACTGAATTTGAAATAAAGAAGTTCTTTAGCTTTGTATAATCATCTAATGTAGTATAATAGACATGAATGAAAAGAATTAAAGACATGTTGGTTGGACTAAATGACTTTAATTTGGTAATATGAAACATTATTTAGTTTTAGGTTGTTTGATCTAATTATTTAAACGATTATAATTTGTGCACAATGTTAACCATTTATCATTTCTGATTTGTAACCATGACCTTAGTCTCCCCTAGTTCAAAATGTCAGTATCATGAATTGATGGTATTC
This sequence comes from Torreya grandis, assembly GCA_037957365.1. Lineage (NCBI taxonomy): Eukaryota > Viridiplantae > Streptophyta > Pinopsida > Cupressales > Taxaceae > Torreya > Torreya grandis. Next base: position 71,035 of record JARHVA010007985.1, on the reverse strand, counting down.
AAATTTTATCCGTTATATTCTTATGATCAATCATGATTTCAAATTTTAACTAGTTCTTTTTTTGTTTATCCTTTTAATGGGTATGTAGAGTGTGATCAGTATGTTAAACCTATGTAAATATTCCTTAAGTTCCTCCAAAAACATCAAAAAAAGGGAACATAGGGGAAGGTGGTAAGTTTTTATTAATTTTTTTATTTAAATGTTAATATCATTTTATTTAATTATAATTTTCAATTATAACTAGTGCATCAATTTTGTAGCACAATAATGGTATAGAGTAATAATGCTCTACTCCAAGTCATAGGATGAGCATAAGAATTGAATAGATGAAACCATGATCTATAACCTCCTTCCATGCACATGGATAACCTCTTCCCATAAAGAAGTTAATATGAGAGAAGGGAATATTTGGAGTTTTCATGTTTATGAAATTGGTATGAAACTTGATTATGATTGTCACTTTATTTATTTTGTATGTAAATGAACCTATTATTATCTCCAAGGAAGAAACAAAATAACTTATTTCATTAAAGAATGAGAATGATCCAGATTAAGATGTTGTAAATGAATCCCATGATACAAGGGTAATTCTTCTTTCATGTTTTTAATTTTTAATTTCACATGTATATCTTATTGTATACCTATTTGAGATTTGTAAATGTTACACTTATTTGTCATTGAAATAATGGAATTGAGGAGGGATGTGCACATTTTTTGTTAGATGTCAAGGACTTTGAAAATCATGAGTTACCAAAGTATTCATTGATAACCTTTCCACGTGCACATATGCCTATCCAGAAGGAGAAGGTAATATGTTAGGATTTGGGAATGTTTTTTTAAATCATATGAAAAATGATTGTGATATTCTTTTATTAGTCTTACCTGCATAGGAACTTGTTACCCTCCCTCACAGGAAGATACAAAGAATAAAACAAATGACCTTTACAATCTCTTCTCATCGACGTGGGAATAGAAAAACTGATAGGATGAATGTGTTTATTTATGTCATATGAAACATGGTTTTGATATTATTGTATTGATTTTACCTAAATAGGAACCTATTATCCTCCCTTGTAGGAAGATTAAAAAAAAATGGAACAAATTACCTCTTAAACCTCTTTGGGTGCACATAAGCATCCTTCAAAGGATAAAGTAGATTGTGGGGATTTGTGAATTTCTTAAAGTTATATGAAATAGTGTTATCTTATTTTTATGTTTTTACTTAAATAGGAACATGTTACCATCTATAAGAAATAAAGATACTCACATGTTTCATGTGATAATGAAGATGAAACATTGTACAAACATAATTGTCCCATGCTTTTATATTTTCAATTTATATGTATATCCTATAAATTTGAAATTGGAGATGCTTGTTTAATTTGAACATTTTGATGTGTGTATATTATCCTTGAGTAAAAGTATCATGGTTATAATATTATTCATGAATTTTCATACAAATACCAATTCTATTGTATTTCACCATAATGTCTTATATTATATGAAGGTAGGAAGAGATTATGGTCAAAACCACAGTTCAATTCACATTGTGTTAAATTACATATGTGACCTATGATAATAGGCTAGTAGGTGATCTTCTGGTAGAGTAAGTACACAAGTATTCTGCAATAATGATGACCTTGTTTTTATTCAAAAACATACAAGGAGATGTGCAATAATTGTGATGTATTAAAATGCCTTGCTTACAAATATCTACTCTACACTACCTAATTACAATAGTATGGTGAAGAGGAATATAAAGAAGGACTAGGGGAGTTAACTCATTTGATAACTCATAATGAGACTGAGTGTAACTCATTGTAGAACTCTTAGGATAACTCACAGTGGCACTCAGTTCAACTTCATGTGGAACTCTAGGTGGAAGTCACCCTCTCAACCACTTAACCTGTTATCATACCTAAGTAAGCTAAAGTTAAAAGTGTGGGAATTATTGATTTAATAAGTAAATGGAATAATGAATATCCTACATCAATATTACCTCCCATTCTATATGGTCAAGCAACAAGGCATCTAATAAAGAGAAGACAATTCCATTAAATGGAATGGAATTTATAGAAATAAATAAATGAGATGCACAAACACATGAAAGTTTATTTAGAAAAAATAATTTTTATATGACTCTAATGATTTGAGCCCTGAAGGGTTAACAACTATAGAAGAAGAAATCCAAGATTTACAATTTTGAAGAAAATAAATAGAAATAAATAGAAAATGAGGCAGGAGATTCTAAGGAAGATGGAATTTATAAAATTAAGTGATACATGATGTGTTTTCCATTATATTCATTTTTCACCAATACATTCACATATTGTGCTTACACAAGTTATGAATCCTAACAAGAAAAATAAAATGACTTGGCTACAAATAAAAATGTGAAGGGAGAAGGCGAGAGTCAAAAGAGAAGGTATATTTATTTATCCTTAGTTTTTCAATCACTCTTTCTCTTGAATCAAATATCTAAAACTCTTATTTTTTATTTATTAAATTAATTGTATTAATTTTTTTTAATAACAAGACAAGGATGGTTCAACATACAAGAAGGAATGAAAGAGGATCTAAGAAATGTTTGAAGAAGTATTTTAAGTTTGATGGTTTATTCAATTTTTGGAGATTCAATATGTTTTTGTAATTCATCATGTCATATGTTATGTCAAATGTTATGACATACTAAAGAGGGTGGAAATGTGTTCTCACATCCTATAATGAGACTTTTCCAATAAGGGAACTATCTGTAGATATTTATTTTCAATAAATATAATGTACCCAAAAAGGGAAAGAATTTTAATTTAGGTTCAAGAATAATCCCATAATTTTTTTTCATGTTTTATATTCTTTGCAATAGATAGATCTTTAAAAAGGGAACATATTACGAATATTTTTTATTTCTTTGTGGGTTTTTTGGGGTCTTGGTCACATATTTGATGCCTATAAGTGCAATCTGTGTATTAATAATTTTTTTATGTTTTTTTATGTTATATATTTGGGTCTTCCTCATAGTCCTTTGTTTGGTCCATTAATTGGGTTTTTGCATTAATGAGATAATGTGATTTAAACCAAGTTGAGTGTTTTTAAATTTTAATTGTGTCTATTTTAATACCCTACACAAATATCATTTATAAACTAAAAAAACATGTATGAGATAATAAGCCATTCAAGGCCATCATATTTTCCAACTCAAATTAATCTTGACCATCATTATGTATTTCACACACTTAGAATTAATGCTATGTAACCGAGTCTTATTTTTTAGTTTCACCCCACATCATTTGTAATGATGTACTATGGGCTCTACAATATATCATTCCCTCATGTGGCATTATAACATTGAGGTATTTGTCATCATTCAAATAGATATATTTTTTTTCATATAACATAAGGTTAATTTCTACATATCACTTCTCTTCAATTTGAAATAAGGGGTTCACTACATTGTACCTATGTTTCAGAATAGTGTTGCATCAAAACATGCACACCTTCAACAATGACCATGTTTTTATAGATTTTGACTTAATGGATGAATGGAATAACAATAATCAATGCTCCATTACATTAGCAAATAATTGTATACTAAAATATGCAAACAAATACACATCTCGCCCTTGTTAACAGAGGGTAATATGAAGGAGATCAAAGAAAATGTTAGTATATTAGGAGTAAATGGTTAATATTCTATGAATAATATGAGCTTAGTTCATTTATATTTTAAGTTAGGTTTATCGTTAGCTCTTAAATATTGAGATAAAGCTTGATATGATTTTAACATGCATATAAGGATCATAAAAGTAATTATGTATTGGAATTTGGATTAATATATGGGTTATATTTATTGACCTTGCTAAACTAGTAGAAGGATGATTAGAAACATTGTGTTATGAAGGTTTACATTCTATAACTTTATTTGACTCAACTACAAGAATACCTTATTTAAGTAGTATGATAAACTATGCATTGTAATGGAAACTTTCTCATGTGAGTATGAAAATGGTTTTAACTATATACCTTTTTAAGGCAAATTAGTTTTTTGTTGAATATTTATATTAGATAGTATAATAAAAAGATAAACAAAAAACTTAATATTTTGAAAATAGTCATGGTTTGTTACACAAAAAATATATTAATGAAGGGCTAAACCACACAAAACATCCCATTGTGTTTTTCATATCCTCCATATAAAGCATTATAAAGTATTTAATGCATACAATACATGTGTTCATTAATTGAGAGTCTTATCAGTTGCATCTTACCTTTACTACCATTCCATGATGTATAAAACCATGTTATATAGTAGAGATAATGAATTGCATTGACATATATTTTTTTAATTTAAATATTAAATTATCCCTTGCCTTTTACATGTTCTATGCCATGTGTCATGTATCATCTACAAGCTCCATGTGTGTATGGATCATAATGAAATTTAATGGGGCTTCATTCATCATCCCATGTGCCAATTACTTATTATATTCATATTAAAATATTGAGTGTGAAAATAATCATGAAAATTCATTATTATAAAATTAAATAAGAATAATAAAGTGATCACGATAGATGCCCCTTTACTCCCTCCATAAGACATCATCTAGATTTCCTGATTTCAGCATTTCCTCTGGGTATAGATTCACAATACAAATTTGTACAACATCATATAATTTTATAAATGTGGAAAGGATGAGAGAAAAATAATAACTTAGATAGAAATAGGCCTTCTGGGAGGAATTAGACTATGAATATTGGTGAACAGATAAATTCTACTATAAAAAATTGGATTTAGGTGTCATAATTTGCCCTAGATAGTAGCACAATCATTTGGGAAGTACCATAGTACATTAGTGTCCAAGGTAATGTCATAGTATCCCATTTATAATATATATAAATTATTATTAGGTTTCATAGTTAAAGTCATGTTCCAATTATGGTCCAAATTTCAAGTCTGTATGATCAATACTTTTTCTTATAACTATGTTTTCCTCTAAAAATCATACATTTTCATGCTTGTAATGTTTTGAATGAACACCATGATAAAAAGGGATTAGTGTATGTAATGTTTTGGACATGTGATCCACACCCATATGTGGACATTCTACCTACATACCAATACTCTGAGGAGGGATCAAGCTTGATGTATTTATCCCTCTTAAGTTCTTGGTGTAAGTACAAGTGAATGCTAGTATGAGTACTGGCTTGAGTATATAAAGTGTGCTAAGTGTGCTCGGTATTGAAAATCTGATTAATATGAGCTTAGGAGTGTTTTAAATGGATATAAGCAATAATAGGAAATAATAGGTATTAATGACCTTAATTTATAAAATTATTTCTAAGTTTATTTACGATTATTTGCATCTAATAAGGGATAAAAGAGGTGTATATTTACCGATCTAGTACTTGTGGAGAGTGTGTAATAGGTATAAGATGGCCCTATATATCTCATAAATTGAAAATATATATGTTTGGGTTTAAATTAGGCAAGGGACACTAGTGTGGTCCCTTGGTCACTATTGTAGTGTGCTAGTGACCAAAGAGGTGAGCTAGTGTCCAAGTGTCAAAACCTAAAGCACTAAGGGCTTGAATCCATATCAGAAGGTATGGGACTAACTTTGGGATGTATAGGGATGTGTAATACCTATACAAAATATGAATAAGGGTCTAAAGAGGCCCTAATATAGATCTAGGGCTAAGCTAGGAATGAGTGGTCTAATGTGACACTCATTGCACTCAAGTGACATTTTATATGACTACATCCCTGCCCCACTTTATTATAGAAATGTAGTAGAGAGAAATGACTAAGATAAAGTAAAAATAAGTGTACCTAAACTTGCATATGAGGTGAATCCCATGAATCTAGATCTACATTTCTGAAGCATGTGCTATTGTGCAACCTAAAAATTAGACATATATGAATCAGTCCTTAATTAAGGAGAATAAAAATGAAAGATAAAAGTAAGTAAAGAGATAAGATAGAGGAAATTAATGAATATAAAGTTTTGGGTATGTGAACAAATATTGAAACATGGCAACATCATTTGTGTATAGATGGGGGTCAAATGATGAATAACTTGGGCTAAGATGAATGGCTTGCTCAATCCTCATGTGTGGGTGGCTCAAGAAATCAATAAAATTTTGAATATATCATTGCCTACCATTTTTAGGTAATTCATAATTAGTTAATAACATGGATTGGATTTATCACTTGTCCAACCCTCCTATGTAGGTAGATCAATAACTTAAAGAGGCTATGACTCCATCATTTCCCTCCCAAGTATAGTAAATGCATATGTGACTTAAACTATATGATCAAACTAAAATTTTATAGGGTGGCTCTTAGGCCTCTCAAAAATTGTAAAATGTAAAATGGTTAAGTGGCTTCTCAAATAATCAGGAATGTAACTCAAGGACTATGTGAAAGTGCCAACTACTACATATAGATAAAGGCATTGATCTATGTGAATAGTGCAGGTATTATATAGGCCTCTTGGGTGACTATATATGATTTTAAAGATAAATTTTAATGTCAACTTTCTATATAATGAAAATATGGTCATGGTTATTTAGTCAACATTACCCTTCAAACATAAAAATAATTATAGTTTTATAAAATAAACATAAAAAACAACACATATATTTACTATGATCCTTTACAATATTTAAGAATCCACTTAAGAATGATATTTACATTTAATATAGTCTATTAAAGCATGTACATTCTCTCTTACAATTTAAAAAACAAATAAATCCATATAGGCATAAAATTTGCTAAACGTACATCAAATTTGATGTACAACATTACCAACCCAATAGGTTGAAAAAATGGGAAGAACTAATATGTTCTAAAAGGATGTAGTAGGAGATTTCGATATTGACTTATTATGCCTAAAAATAAATTTTTTAGGTAAGGGAGCAGACCCAATAGTTGAGTGGGGTCCAATAGTTGAAAGGCTAATTGAGGGTGTAGAGCCCAACTCTTGAACATATTTTTAATTAAAAGTAGATGATTTTTTCATTAATTTCAAAGACATTTGATCTATAAACTAGAACTAATTTTCCATGCAAAAAGTTTACCTTGGATCCTTTAGTCAAATCACATAATTTCCTAAAAAATTCATGAGAATGAAACTAAATTTCACCTTTTATTGTATTTTAGCTATTTATCCATTCAATAGTGATTAATAAACAAGATTAATCAAAATGCAGGAAAAAAATGCATAAATAGAATCAACTCAAAATAAGCACATGATAACAGAGTTTGATAATGCCTACGTCTCTAAGTTTGCTTATAGTAAAAATTGATCCATTTCCTTAAAAAGTGAGTACATGGCCAACCCTCATAATTGTAAAATGGATACTCTAAGATTGCACACAACTCAAACAATAGATCTTTAGAAAGTCTCGATAAACCCATTAACAGACCTTCCACCTTACTATCATGTAAATGTAATATCATAATCCTATGGATTTTTTCCAAAGGTCCCAAAAATGAACTTATAAAATGGTCTTAAAAAATAATAATGGGAATTTCAACATACTATTGAAATCATCTCTAATTTTAGGACAAATCCCTAGTTTACATTGAGAAGTGAAAAGCTCTCTAAGTCCTTCAAAACATAGGATATATGCAAAATGATCTCTATATTGACCATTACACAATCTACAAAGATTCACTTTAAGGAATTGAAAACATGCATCAAATGACCTCAAATATAGACACTCGGCATATGAATGTAACCAGATCTATCTCTTTGGCTCTAGCTATGGCTCTCAGCTCTCAGCTCTTTGGCTTTGGCTCTCGACTTTGACTCTTCACTCTCGTCTTTTCCACTCTTCAGCTCTGGCATGAGAAATTTGAGACTTTGGAATGAATTCACTAAATTCAAATTATAATTCTCAATTATTTCTAAATAATCCCTCAACCCTTTATATCCTTGTGTAAAGTCCAATTTTCTGATTGGGATGATTATCCATAATCTTATTAAAAAAAATTCATAATTATCCCATACCTGATTTTTATGGGAATTTAAATTATCCATTACATTTAAAAATATGGGGTGATAATTATTCCCCAATATATTATGGAATATGTTTATCCCCAAATATTAGAGACTTGGGTTGAATCATATTGACATGTCACTTTATTGCCACATCATTGGGTTTGACTATAACTTTGACTGATCATAACTTGTACATATAGACTCCATTTTTTGAATTATAAAATGTATTATAGATCTCTCAACAAGATATACATAATAAACCTATGTTTGCAACATTCCATGATGGTTAAGTTTTTTATTTTGATCAAATTTGACCACCTATTGACTGGCTTTGACTAGCTTTGACTGGAACTTTGACTAGTTGCACAAGGAGCATACGAGCTCCATTTTATGTATTCCACATATCATTGCAAAGATATTGATAGGATATTCATAATGGTGTAGGATTTGTATTGATATGGGACCTTTTATAAATTGACCTCTAGATTAATCCTCCTTATTAAGAGGCCTTTTGGTCCACCAAAAGTTGGTACCTAATTTGATCCTTTGAAATGCCAATTAGTTTTGAAGAGTTTTTATCAGTCTATTCAGGTTCCGTAATTACACCCACAACACTTGGAACAACTGATTAATCACACCTTCCACAAATCCTTTGCTGCTACATGAACATCGATAACCTCTACACAGAACTAGGATGTGATGGCTTTCCCTACCACATGGCTTCACAAGAGCCTCCACACAAATAAGCCTAATGATCTTCTTTGCTAATGATAAATGGTCCTCTACAACATATCAAGTATAGAACCCAAATCATAGCATAGAGATAATAATGGTAAAATATGATTCATAACTCAAAAATGTAATAGCCTAAAACAAGACATGAGTTATATTGAATCTTGAAACTACCAATAAGGTCATAATATATTAAATTGTCTACCCACTATCACATCTTATAAGTAGTCATCTGCCATATACTAAAACAATCACTAATGCAACTACAAGACAAGTTTGTCAATGTAAACAAAATCTAATATTCATTGTTACCATGTTGCAATACATTGCCTCAATGGGTCCTATAATGCATCTAATCACAAATATACCATAAATATATGCATTCCAAAATAGTAGTATTCTGATGCAAGTATTGTAGGAAAATTGAATCCTATCCAACAACTTGTATAACTTCTATCAAATCTCCCAAGCTGATCAATGAGTTAAATTCCTTAATAATTCAATAGTAAACTCATAAATATAATACTATTGATCCCAGAAATAGATATTTCCAAAACATAAGTGTGAGAATTAAAAACTTCACATGATAAACCTGTCTTGAAGTGTTCCCACTATAGTAGCCCCAAAATGCATATATAAAAGTGTGGGTAAATGTCCTGTATCAACATACAACAAGGATCCTAAAATTGCTTTGCCACATAAATGCATTATCAATCGACTAATCAAAACAACATAAAATTAATAAGCTGTTTACTAACCCTTTTAATCAGATTCTCCTATTTAGGGTGTTTAATTTCCTTGGTGGATTTATTGACATATACATGGGTTGATTTAAGATTAACTTCATTAGTTACCTTATCAATAGGTTTATATATGATCTTCTTCTTACCATTACCAGGATGGCAGGATGGTTGAAGTTTCCAACACTTCTCAACCCGATGTCCACTCAAGTGACAATGAGTGCAAACATCCCTCTTCTTAGGTAAGGTCACCCTTTTTCCATTTATCTCTTTGCCTGTATGAGAATGGCCTGTAGCACTTACAATTTGATTCAATAAAACTTGTCTTTTCCAACAATGTGTGGCACAATGGTTATTCAATCCAAAAAATGTACAAGGAAAAGAATGCAACATCTTCTAAATATCAAAATCAAATTTCTTGAATGGTGAAAATGAATCATGGGCCTTTGAATTCACATTTATATTGGTGCCTTGTCTACTTTAATAACAAGAAGGTGGCATCTCAATACCTCTTTTACTTAATTTCTTACACCATTCATTATTCCTTTGCAAGGATGAATTTTGATCTGCTAGTGGTCTTAGATCTTAGCTATTTGAAGCTTGTCCTCTTCTAGAAATAGAATAAATCTCTCCAATATCCACTTTCTCACAAGTGTAACCCAATCATGTATGGTGAGATCTATGCTCTACTTGTATTGGGTTAGCAATACCTTGGCCATTCTTACCAAGGCCCCTTCCATCAAATCCCATTTTCAATAAAAATTTAGATCCAATGCCCTTAGTTTGTTTTTCAAAACTACCAAAAGTAATATCTAAAACATTTGAAATTGCATGAAAGTAATTACCAGATGAACAACTTATATTACACTCATCAGTCATAGTGTTTGTATCTACAATGGAAGGTAATTGATGAAGACAATGTTTTTATTGACCTTTCATCTATGCCAATAACTCATCTTTGTCTTGTAACTCAAATTTCATGTGCACAATATCCTCTTCCAAGGATTAAAATGAGATATTAGAAAAGCATTCTCTTCTTGGATCTGTCGATTAATTGCTTCAAGCTCATTAAGGCTTTCTCTTTTCAAGGATTTACCTATGGATTCTTATTCCCTGCAAACAACCTAATTACATATAATATAAGTGTAATATTAACAAGCCTAAATAGTCTATAATATTACTATAAACTAGACTAAAAATAACTGATATCAATCCACATAATTAGAAGCTAACCCAACACACTAACTGCTCTGATACCAAACCTGGTCTGTAAATTGACACTAATTTTTCATGCAAAAATTTTACCTTGGATCCTTTAATCAAATCACGTAATATCTCAAAACATTCATAAAAATAAAATATAATTTGAAATTTTATCATATTTTATCTATTCATGCATTCAATAGTGATTAATAAATAAGATTAATCAAAATGTAGAAAAAGAATGCATAAATAGAATCAACTCATGATAAGCATGTGATAACAAAATTTGGTAATGCCTACATCTCTGGGTTCACTTATAGTATGAACCAACATATTTCTTTGAAAAGTGACTACACAAAAAACCATCATAATTTTAAAATGGATACTCTAATATTTCACATAACTCAAACACTAGAGTTTTAAAAAGTCTTGCTAAACCCACAAATAGACCTTCCATCTTACTATCATGCAAATACAATATCACAATCCTATGGATTTTTTCTAAAGGTATAAAACATGTAATTATAAAATGGTTTTATAAAAATCATCATAGGAATTTCAACATATTGTTGAAATCATCTAAGATTTTAGGACAAATCCCTAGTTTACACCAAGAAGTGAAAAGCTCTCGAATTCCTTAAAAACACAGGATATATGCAGACTGATCTCTATATTGGCCATTACAAAATTTACAAATATTCAATTTGATGAATTTAAAAAATGAATCAAATGACCTAAAATATATAAAACTGGCATGTGGACGGAACTAGCTCTAGCTCTGGCTCTCAATGCTCGACTCTTTGACTCTGGCTCTTGGCTTTGGCTCTAGGCTCTTTGGCTCTTCAGCTCTAACATGAGAGATTTTAGATGTTGGAATGAATTCATATAATTATAATTCCAATTATAAATGATTTGAAAATAACCCCTCCCCCATTTATATACTTGTGGGAGGTCCACTTTTTCTGATTGGGATGATTATCCACAATCTTTTTTAATAAATTTCATAATTATCCCATATCTGATTTTTATGGGATTTTAAATTATCCATTAAATTTAAAAATATGGGGTGATAATTATTCACCAATATATGATGGATTATGTTTATTCTCAAATATTAAAGACTTGGGTGGAATCATATTGCCACGTCACTTTATTACCAAGTCATCGGGTTTGTCCATAACATTGATTGGTCATAACTTGCACATACGGACTCCATTTTCTGAACCATAAAATGTGCCAAAAAGATATCAAAAATATATACATCATGGAAGTAGATTTAAAACATTCCATTATGGTCAATTTTTATAGTTTGACCAGCTTTGACCACTTGTTGATTGGCTTTGACTGGAACTTTGACCAGCTACATAAGGAGCATACAAGTTTCATTTTCTATGTTCCACATACCATTGGAAAGATCTTGAAAAGATATTCATAATGGTGTAGGATTCAATTTTATCTATGAACTTTTTTTAACTCACCTTTGGATCAACATTTGTACCAAATTCTTGACCATTATAATTTTACATTTCTTCATAAAAATATTAAAACCGTACATAACATATTGTACTATTGCTAGTAAAAATGATCTCAACTACAAATAACATAATTTAAGATTTGTATAGATAAATAAAGATATTGAGTTCAATAATATAAACTTTATATTTCTTATCAAATAAAACATGTCCTTTCACTTATTATACAATATTATAATCTTATCAACTTAATACAAAAATATATGCAAACTCTTAAAACAACTTGTCATTTTCACAACATTTTGTGTCCAACTATACATCCATTATTTATTATGTGTTTCTCCTTAGATGGTAATTGATAATACTATCCAAGCCCCTACATGATTGAATAAAATATATAAGGCTCAACAAAATATTAAAATAATATTCAAAATTCTGAACGATAACAAGAATATGAATATGAAAATGTGAATATGGATTCCAATGTTCATTAAAAAAAAAATAATTATATTGGTATATTAATAATTCTTTGAAATATTCAGTAGCAGTGATTATAGTTTTATTTAGTTTATGGTTCATGGTCAATTCTTGGTATTATGTGTCCCCATCATGGAGTGAAAGGAATATTTTTTTAGTATTTTGGGTTTATTTATTTTGATTTCTATAGAAATGGTGAACTGGGTGCACGTCTCGTGCTTGGAAAGTACAAATATTCCATAGGCTAAATCAATCAAAGCATTTAAGAGAAAAATCTCAATTTGCATTAGTGTTTTTCAACACAGCTAATCCTAAGATTTTTTTTCCCATAGTCACTTATAGGTGAGTCTTTTATATCTAAGGATACAAATATATATTAACTATTGTTTAATCCAGTGTATTTAATTTGTGAATCATTTTAAATGAGTAATTATGGCTTAAAAATTTACTAATTATATTCATATAAAATGTCACTTGAGTGTAGTGAGTGTCACTTGAGACCACCCATCCCTAGCATTGCACTAGACCTATCTTAGGGCCCTTTTTACCCATATCTATATTTTGTATTAGTATTATATATCCCTAGACATCCCAAAATTAGTACTAGACCTTCTCCTAGAAATCTAGGCCCCTGTGCTCTAGGTACTACCACTTGGACACTATTTCACCCCTTTGGACACTAACACATTGTGCTAGTGAGCTAGGGATCATTCTAGTGTAACTTTCCTAATTTTAACCCACTTGGATATATTTTGAATTAATAAAACACCTAGGTTTGGTATAGAACTATTTCACACTCTCAACAAGCACCAAATCAACATCTATACACCTTTTTTAATCCCTTTATCCATTAGATGAAAATCAAGGTCATTAATCCCTATTCTTCCCTACTACTGCATATAACCATCTAAAAAATCATAAGCTCAAATTACTCATATTTCCACTCTCAAGCACATTGAAACCAACACTCATACTAGCATTGACTTACACATGCACTAAACACTTAGGCGAGATAACTCCTTTGGGCTTGATCCCACCTAAAAGAATTGGTATGTAGGAAACGTGCCCATAGAAGGGTTTATATCACGTCTAACACATGAAACCCACTAATAATGTTTTATTATGGTGTTCATCCAAACCCTTGCAATCATGAAAGCTTAGGTTTTTTGGAGAAAACCAGAGTTAAAATAAAAATTATTGATCATTCAAACCTTAAATTTGGACCTTAATTAGAACAAGACATAAGCTACCAAACCTATAAATTATTTACATAGACTATGATTGGGACACTAGCACACTACCTTCAACACTAGTGTATTGCAATACTGTCTAAAGGACTATGCTACTATCTAGGGTTGATTTTGACACCTATATCTAATTTTCAATAGTCATATTTATCTACTCACCCGTTTTCACAATTTGATTCCTCCCATAAGGCCTATTTCTAGCTAAGTTATTATTTATCTCTCATCATTTCCACATTTAGCACATTAGAAATAATTAGTAATTATACAAATTAGTGGATGTATTTATTACATATTTATTCCCTCATTTACTATTCTATCCCTTTGAAAAATTATGTTTTAAACTCCATAAATACCAAAAATTTAAACTTATTACCTCATGCATCTCCCCTTCTTCCTTAGGTTCTTTAATAGATAGCATGCCCCATCCCCCTAGGTAGTTACTCAAATTATATCAAAATTTGTTACTCATGTACATACTTACATTGTTATATATATCTTGAAAATATTGTGAATGCTAGATCTAACATACATCATACATTACTAACTTAAGTTCAGATTATCTTACATTCCAATATCTTTTATACACATTATATTGGTTTATCACAAAGATATCATATATGCTCAGGCTACCGCATAGGTTTCATAGCTTTTCCTTTGAGGAAAATTATTGCATGAGTTCAATAAATCACCTCAAAAGAGGGGGCATTCACAAAGGTTTGTCACAGAGAGCAACCCATTTAAGTGCATTCAGAGTATAGTTTTCAGCATGTAGACACAAAATTATAGAGCTCATAACATAAACATAGTGTAAAATAGTCAAACAAAGATCAAAGTCAATTTGGAAGGGAAAAAAAACACATGAAATTAATGTGCCATAGAGGACACTAGCATAGTGTGATAATATCTAAAGGATCATTCTATTATCCAATAACCTTAGAAATAAGAAAATCTAGATTGGACATAAAGTTACAGTAGTTATAGTTTAGATTGCATTGTATCAATCACAGATTATTAGTTATGCTCAGATTATTCTCAATTTTGAACAAAATCATACCAATTTTCTTAGATTGGGGGCATCATGCATGACATGATCACTTCTATTTCAATTTCATATATACATAGACATAGATTGTTACAACTCAGTCCATAATCTATATACATATATGGTAGAATTAGGGGCATGTGTTCATCAAATTGTTTTCACATGATTAGTTTTATACCATCTTATCTTAGATAGAATGAAAAATCCATTTCATTCTATATTTTGTATACTCTAGACACCATTTTCACCAAGTTTCACACTAGATCGATGCATTAATCCATCTATAATATTTGGCATTTCTGCATAGTCCTTGAGCTACATTCTTGAGTACTAAAGAGGTCGCTTGGCCATTTTACATTTTATAGTTTTTGAGAGGCCCTAGATCCACCCTATATAGTTTTAGTTAAATCATAAAATTTTAGTTACAAATTAATTCAATATAAATGGGTGGGCAATGATGGATTCATAGCCTACTTGAGTTCTTGATCCACCTACATAGGAGGGTTGGACAGGCCATCAATCCAATCTATGTCATTTTATAATTATGATTCACCTAAAAGGGGTGGAAAACTATAGATTAAAAGTCATATTAATTTCTTGATCCACCTACACATGAGGATTAAGTAATCCATTTAGCTTATTCTAATCTATTCATCATTTGATCACCATCTACACACACATAATGTCACTAGGTTTTTGCATTGGTTCATGTACCCAAAAAGGTTTATTTGTTCCTTCATCTCTCTTATATCTTTAATTAATTTTGTCTTTTATTTTTATGCATAATAAGTAAGGACTAATTCATACATGTTTCATTTACAAGTTACATAATGGCACATGCTTAAAAATGGTAGATCTAGATTCGTGGGCTTTGCCTCATAGGCAAGTCTAGGTACACTTATTTTTACTTTATCTTAGTCATTTAAATTTAGTAAATTTCTATAATAAAGCAGTTTGGGGAAATATATTCATATAAAATGTAACTTGAGTGCAATGAGTGTCACTTGAGACCACCCATCCCTACCTTATTCAACTTTCGTGAAAGTATTACACATCCCTATATATGATCTATATAGTCAAAACTATGTTTACATGTTCAAACTCACCAAAACTTCATTACTATATCCATTATGTCCTTTATGTAGTAGTATATATATTAACACACTCCAGTTTAAAATAAAAAATTATAAATTATAAATTTGAATAGATATATACATAAACATAAACATGTATACATATATCCATTTATCTATTTTTTATGATATGTCAAAATAATGGGTGTATGTTATAACATGTATGAATTATGGTATATATAATTTCAAAGACCATGAATTTTGACTCAGAAATGGCTTGTGTTTTGGAGCTTAAGGCTTGGACTTGTAAACATATCCAAATTTTAGTTTTTTGACAAAAAATTAAGAAAACCAACTTCCATCATAAAAATATTATGAATTTCAATGATACATTTCATAAAATTATTAATACGACATCAAGGATATTATTCATACATACATATAGATATACATATGCACACACACGCACGCGTGCGCGCACACACACACACACACATGTGTGTGTGTGTGTGTGTGTGTGTGTGTGTGTGTGTACATACACATACATATACATATACATACATACATACTATTGATGTCTTAAAATGGCACTAGATCTTAATTAACAATAATGGGAAGTTTCAAGCTGTGGGACAATGCGGCTTGAAAACAAGCTCCAAATTTTAAAGAAGCTGGTCTCTTCTTTTGTATTGGGTGTTAGGGAAAAGGGATAGGACACTAAACAGAAATGCAAAATGTAGGAATTGAAACCTAACTATGGTGATGCACCTGAGAGTAATCCTAATCCTAACCTGAGCATAGTGAAACTATTATGTGATTCTATTACATTTAAGAGCAGACAAGTGCATGATCAATGTAAAAGATTGGAATAACAGAAACAAAGGCTCACAATAGGGGAGTCTTTTGCTGAGATACATGAATTGTCAACAAAGGCATAGTGTTCAATCTTCTTAATAGAACCCTTCAATCACATAAGAGGTGCATAAGTCACACACAGTTATGTAGAACTTCAGATTCCAGAAAATGAGACAAAAGCAAATAACTTTTCCAATCACAACACTAGCAAATCTACATCATAGACCATTGTGTAAATGACATAGGTAACATCAACCAAGGCATGGAGCTTAAATTTCCTTAATTCATTCAGCCACATAAAGGGCACAGAAACATGCATGATTATATCAACTTTTACAACTTCAGGGAATCAAGACAAGAGCAAATGATATTATTGGTCAAAATTACAAGAAGTCTAAACTATCAGAAATCTCTCCTCTTTAGATTTTACAATCCTGCTTATATAGATTCAAATGTCTCCCTACATCATCGCCTTCTTTCCCACTTGAAATTCAAATTCTATCACCTCCTGGGCTGCACACTTGTCTATTCCATCTTAAACTCTGACGGGACAAACAATCGACTCATTCAATGCTTTGAGGGCTCCATAAAACTACCCGATCACTGTTCCATCTACTTGAATTAAATCCAATCAATTTTCCCTCCATTTTGCTTTAACAAGTAGGCAGATACTATGTTCTATTAGACACGGGAGAGGACACAGCCGATTCATGAAAAATTCTCTTCACGGTCTAGGAGACACCGAGGAACGACACTTGGCACCTTCTGCCTGATTCATCAAAGACACGCGACTCCCTTTGCTTCTCTTTGGCTACACTATAGATTTATTTGGGACACATATTAGACTCTTATGGATGGCAACATTTGGAAGCTTTCATAGACTTTTGAAGTAACACTCGGGACCCACCGCTATTTCATATTTGTCAATAGAGCTTGATGATGATTCTGTCGGGCATTGACATGTGGAGACTTCCATGGCTTCAAGGAAGATAAGTGGCATCTTCCGCTTCTTCTATGGATGGAGTAGAGGGGGACCCAGAGAGTGACACTTGGTAGCATCCACTACTTTATAACACTTAAACAAAATATAATGATGCCTTTTGCTTTTGGACCAAAGTATCAAACCCAAGCATTGAACCGAAGTCTTTCAGAAGTAGACACATGGTGACCTTTGTTGTTCTTTGAAAAGTAATTCAAGGCCTTCCAATTCTGCCACCTGGTTTTTTCCACTTAGTTGCTATTAGGTATGTGGCACTATCCGTGGTTCAATGGAAAGTTACAAACAGGGGCTCGGAGGACGCCAACTGGCCGACTCCGTGTGTCAAAAAGTGACACTTGGCATCTTTCGTACGAATGCAATACTTAGGCAAAATAAAGTGAAGGAAAGAAAAGGGTAATAAAGAGGACCCTTGCTTGGATAGTGACACTTAGTGACCTCTACTGCATTTCGACATTTAGATGAAAAATGAATCCACAATCTGCACCAACTTTGCTGCTACGCTTGAGGACCAAAAATGCAGCACTCAGATCCAAGAATAAATTAAATATGACGTAGAGTAAAAATTACTCTACAGTTATTGGTGACCACCAAGACTTTTGAGCCTACTCAAAAAGAACTTGACTCCTGCTATGCGGCCATGTGCTCGAAGAACACTTATTTAAAATAATGGAATAAAAAATGGGAAAATAGAGCAACAAAACTAAGAGCAAACTACTATATACAGCTAACCAGGTATATTTGCCTCCCTCTTGGGTCAAAAGTAACATTTCTAAAGTCTCCTTTATGGTGAGAAGACCTATGGTGCCAGATAAATAGCTAAATGGGAAGGAGATTTTGTGACCTACTCCTCCTGCCTGTCACCTCGCTTGGCTTGTATCTGAGTGGATCAGATTTGGACATGCTCCCAACATATGTATACTTTGCTTGTCTTTGGGAGCTTGTTGAGTGCTAGTTCTTCATGTTGTTGGGTGTCATCAAGAAATCATGGGCTATTAGTTCTTCATGTTGTGCCTTTTGATATCCATGATCTTTTGGCACATCTTCATATTCCAGCTTTATTTCATCATCATGCTCTTTGATGACTTCATCCTCTTGCAAGGATGAATTAAAAGGCTGGCATCTCTTCTGCATACTCATTTGAATCTTAGGGCTTTCTTCTTCATCTGAAACCAGCTCAGTGCCTCCTATGTCAATGACTTGGTCGAGGGAGTGTCCATGTTCCTCCATATCCTCTTCCAGAGTGAGGAAAAAATTAGAAATGATCTCCTCCTAATCAGAAGTTAAATAAAAAGCTTGCGGCTTATCCTCTTGCTCATCAAAAGGAAAGTCTATGGTGATCTGCTCTTCCTCTGTACTGATGAAATCCTCTTGACTAGCCATGAATTGAATGCACTCCTTTGCAAAGTTTTTAGCTACTTCATCATCCTCTTTGGTCCAACTTAGAGACTCATCATCATGCTGAATGATCTGGGGAGTGGTATAAGAAGTTTCTTCTAAAGCAGGCTCATAGGAATTTTCATGGAAGTGAGGAGCCTTTTGAGGAATGGTGGGGGAGAGTTGAGGAAGAAGTGAGGGTCTGGGGTCATCCTGACTTGCTGCTGACATGGGCTTTGCATTATTGGGGAATTGACCTTGACAATTTTGACCTTGCCCATGAATAGGGGTGGCATATGCCTGATCTGGAATTTGTGGTGGTTGATATGAAGTTTGGTAGATTTGATAAGGCTAGTTCTCATGAATTCCTAGCCTCTCTTCTATAAATGCAATCAATCCACATACATCTAACATTTCATATGTAAGCTCTTGCTAATATGCCCTTTCAATGGGATCCAACTCACTTTTGATCAGGTCTATTGCCTCCCTCACTTGATAGATGATCTGACAAGGAATTTCTTGACCACATCCCCTTCTATTATCAAGCTCTAACACATATTTTTTAAATCCCAACAATGCTTTTTTGAAAGTGAAAATAAGGTTAGATTCAACATGGGATGAGACATATTGGAGGGACTGGGCATAAGACTGATGTGGCTCATAACAATATGCATCCTCATTACTCGATATGATTCTAGGAGAAGCTTATTCTCGATAAAACATATTTGAAGGAGAATAAGACTCATAGCTATGAGTTACAGAGTTATACATACCAAAGGGATTTCTTGATGATACTGCTTGATTGGCTGGTGACGCAGAGTCATTGTTGGTGTCGATACAAACCTCCAAAGGCAGATTGGCTGAAGAAAACACAAAAATTCTTCAACTCCTTGAAATATTGGTCCCACCGGGTGTGCCAAAAACTGTTGATGTCTTAAAATGGTGCTAGATCTTAATCAACAATAATGGGAAGTTTCAAGCTATGGGACAATGCAGCTTGAAAACAACCTCCAGATTTTAAAGAAGCTAGTCTCTTCTTTTGTATTGGGTGTTGGGGAAAAGGGATAGGAGACTAAACATAAATGCAAAATGTAGGAATTGAAACCTAACTATGGCGATGCATCTGAGAGTAATCCTAATCCTAACCTGAGCACAATGAAACTATTATGTGATTCTATTACATTTAAGAGCAGACAAGTGCATGATCAATGTAAAAGATTGGAATAATAGAAACAGAGGCTCATAATAGGGGAGTCTTTTGCTGAGATCTAGGAATTGTCAACAAAGGCATAGTGTTCAATCTTCTTAATAGAACCCTTCAATCACATAAGAGGCACATAAGTCACACACAGTTATGTAGAACTTCAGATTCCAAAAAATGAGACAAAAGCAAATAACATTTCCAATCACAACACTAGCAAATCTACAACATAGACCATTGTGTAAATGACATAGGTAACATCAACCAAGGCATGGAGCTTAAATTTCCTTAATTCATTCAGCCACATAAAGGGCACAGAAACACGCATGATTATATCAACTTTTACAACTTCAGGAAATCAAGACAAGAGCAAATGATATTACTGGTCGAAATTACAAAAAGTCTAAACTATCAGAAATCTCTCCTCTTTAGATATTACAATCCTACTTATATAGATTCAGATGTCTCCCTACATCATCACCTTCTTTCCCACTTGAAATTTAAATTCTATCACCTCCTGGGCAACACACCTATCTATTCCATCTTAAAGTCTAAGGGGACAAACAGTCAACTCATTCAATGCTTTGGGGGCTCCATAAAACTATCTGATCACTATTCCAACTACTTGAATTAACTCCAGCTAATTTTCCCTACATTTTACTTTAACAGGTAGGTGGATACTATGTTCTATTAGACACGGGAGAGGACACTTAGCCGATTCATGAAAAATTCTCTTCATGGTCTAGGAGACACCAAGGAATGACACTTGGCACCTTCTACCTGATTCATCAAAGACACGCGGCTCCCTCTGCTTCTCTTTGGCTGTGCTATAGATTTATTCAGGACACATATTAGACTCTTATGGATGGAGACATTTGGCAGCTTCCATAGACTTTTGAAGTAACACCCGAGACCCATCGCCGTTTCATATTTGTCAATAGAGCTTGATGATGATTCTATTGGGCGTTGACATGTGGAGACTTCCGTGGCTTCGAGGAAGATAAGTGGCATCTTCCACTTCTTCTATGGATGGAGTAGAGTGGGACTCGGAGAGTGACACTTGGCAGCATCCGCTGCTTTATAACACTGAAACAAAATATAATGATGCATTTTGCTTTTGGACCAAAGTATCAAACTGAATTGTTGAACTGAAGTCTTTCAGAAGTAGACACGTGGTGACCTCTACTATTCTTTGAAAAGTAATTTAGGGTCTTCCACTTCTGCCACCTGGTGTTTTCTGCTTAGTTGCTATTAGGTACGTGGCATGATCTGTAGTTTTATGGAAAGTTACAAATAGGGGCTTGGAGGATGCCAGCTAGCCAACTCCGTGTGTCAAAAAGTGACACTTGGTAGCTTCTGTGTGAATGTAATACTTAGGCAAAATAAAGCGAAGGAAAGAAAAGGGGAATAAAGAGGACCCTCACTCAAAAAGTGACACTTGGCGACCTCTACTGCATTTCAACATTTAGATGGAAAATGAATCCACACTCTGCACCAACTTTGCTGCTATGTTTGAGGACCAAAATTGCAGCACTCGAATCCAAGAATAAATTAAATACGATGTAGAGTAATAAATACGATGTAGAGTAAAAATTACTCTACACACACACACACACACACATACACACACACACACACACACACACACACACACACACACACACACACACACACACACACACACACACACACACACACACACACACACACATGTAGTTATGGTGGTTGTATGACCGACTATTCATTTTTTTAATCAGTTTTCAAAATATTTTTACTTTTAAAACAAATAAGATATATATTAAACAAAAATTAAAAATATTATAGGTCACAAAATAGATGATGTTATCTAAAATTTCATTAAATGGTTTCAAACAACACTAGATGATGCTAAAAAATAAGGGGTTGCATGATCAGATATCTATTCATTTTTTCTAAAAAAAAGGGATAAGGAGTTCCTCTTCAAATTTTAGACATTTGACCTACTAATACTTAACCATTTAAAAAAAATTAATGTTTTAGAAATTACACTTTAAATTATATAATTCATGTCCATATACCATCTTCAAAATTTGAGTTTAGCCATCTCAAATAATCTACAACAAATAATATATATCAACTTTCATAAATAAACATGTCCATGGGTATGCCCATTTTTGTCCCTCAACTTTTTGCATTTACCCTAGATGAAATACAAAGATTCATATAAAATAAAGATATAATTTAAAATACCTATAGGCTAATAATGAAGTAACAATAATGGTGAATGCCATGTCATAACAACCTAATCAACTCATCTTATCAAAGTCACCTAAGATACAATTTATACAGTCACCTAGGTCTCCAGCTTCACTCCTTAAGAAGATGATGGAGTGTTTTCATATATCTTCCTCCACTGTTAGATGTTGATATGAGTCAACCTATACAAAAAGAATATAATGGAAAAAATTATAGTGACTATCACCAATGTGTTGGGCATTCTACAACAACATGTTTTAAGTTGAAGCACAATATACAATACCTCATTCGTAGTCAAAAGATCATATATGATGATTTGATAAAAGTTTTAGGATCACAACATGGATACCATCAAAACAAAAATATATTCAACAATCCATTACAAGATCATTCTAAGGAATCACCAAAATTCCAAATGAAATATAATGTAATCCTCCTCCACCACATATGGGAACCCATCAGATGATATTATTTGCACACTTATAGATAAGACACCTCTTATGGTTTAGAGGCATTCTATTACATTTGAAGGTCCAGTAAAATTGTGGATGATGATTCAAATCTTCACTCATTATTTATTAAATCATGTGTTGATCATTAGCTTATATAAAATATTAAGGTTCATAATGGTTATAATGAGAATATATGTATGATGATATTACTCATGCATTTTGGATATACACATGATAATTTATACCCTTAGACCAAGACAGTCAAAGAATTCAATGGGAAAATAGATGTTTTGGTGAGATTGATTTTTATTTTTGGGTTCATCCAGCACATGTGACCATAATGTTTTTAGTTATAACACATATGAGATTATTTGATATGTTATTAAGAAAAAATTAAATTCATAAGCTCCACATAGTGATATCCAGAGTGTATAGACGTCTCAAATATGTTCATTCCAACATGGTAATCATAGTTTCAAGGATTCAATAATAACATATATTATAAAAAGATAATTTTATTCCTAGATAAATAATTATACAACCTATTAATTTGTTAATCATGAGTGAAAGGGTAAGAAAAAGGGACTCCACTTTCCTAGGAGACAAATACTAGATAGTCCATTACAATATATATATATATATATATATATATATATATATATATATATATATATATATATATATATATATATATATATATATATATATATATGCCATCATCAACACCTACATGGCCCAACTAGTTACTAATATCAGATTAACATGTTTTAGAGTGGGTAAAAAGACCCAAAATTATAGTTACAACAAAATAGAAACAAATCAATATGAAATGGATTCCACAAACCATTATAACTTATACATCAACTTCATTACCATAGAGTCTTACAAGACATATGTAGAATATTGTAGATTCTACAGTTCTAAGTTTAGAACATATACATGATCATTGAAAGTATGATTAATTTTTTTGTATATCATCCTGATCTTAGTACACTATATGAGGATCCCTTAGACAATATAATTTTCTAGCCTTCTCATTTGTAAATCAATACATTTGAAAAAAATCAAAGAAAAGTCAAAATAAAAATAAAATACAAAAACATTCCAATTAGAATAAATACTTAGCATTTACATATTTACTAGCTGTTGAATATGTTGATTGGATTATGTTATTAGATAGAGTATCATTTCCTCTCTATATACACATGTTTCATAGGTAATTTAGTATGATACAAGTATACATTAGATCTATGATACATGAGCTTACATATGTTGGACTTTTCCTCTACCGACATGATTTTTTATGTTGAAGGCATTTGCTTCATTGATAAAGATTAATACATGTTATATTATTTAAGATCACTTTACATTATCTTGTTGAGATTATATACTAATTCTTACACATGAAAATACTAATTCTTACACATTTCTATACTCATGCTTACATTTTAAATAATGTGTTAGATATGTTATGTTACAAGACATATTGCCAACACATGTATACAAGGACTATTATGATTTTCTTATGCTATTTAATTCTATTTTGATTACTCACCATACCACATTGGTTAGTTGACTATAATTTGTAATGTATAGCTTGTCTCAATTAAAAAACATTTAAATAAGTTCATTGTTTATTAGACCTAGTGCCATTATGTTTTGTTTCTTTGATATACATAATTTTGAACATGTCCTCTCATTAGAGTGTGTGGTATTTGAACATGCACCTTATTTTTTAAAACTTTGTAGACCCCTTTTATGTGACCTTGAGTGGACTTATGTGTATGCTTGATTGTTCATTGAGATTATGATTGTTATTTTTAGAAATTGCCATGAACCATATCTTTCATATTAGGGATTTTATGTTTGAATATTATGATATTTGTGTATATAGATGATTAGACATGAAACTACTATATACTTCTATACTCATCATTGATAAGATATATCATGGTTATATTATCCTTTTGATATAAGGTGACTATCACATTACATTTCCCTCACCTAGGGAGGTAAGGCATATCAGTGGGAACATGTCATAGAGATATGAGTCCACACAAAAATATGGAACTCAGAAGAATTAGAGTTATTTGATAGATTTTATGTGATTGATATATACATTTGGGTCATAATATTATGCACTTGGCACTGAATTTTATACATTTGAGACATTTATTCATATTTATGACATTTTATACACATTTTAGAGAGAAGATGTTACATTTTGATAGATACATCATCTTAAAACACATTAGAGGTGCATATTCCATGAAATTGCACTAACTAAAATATACATATTTAGATTATATACATATTTATGTATAGACCTTACCATGACACAAAGATTGAGCTTTATTTATTTATAAAGACTAGCTCTCTTGAGTAGTGTGATCAATATCTAGTGAATTTGATGGCCTTGGCACTAATTCCCTTTTCTAAGTCAAGATGATTACACCATTTGTCTTGGATGATATTGTTTAGATTATGTATACATTAAAGTTATGTGATTGGGATATAGTGATCTTTATGGCCTTAGCACAACTCACCCTTACATAAAATTTGTGGCATGATCTCTGTCCAATTATCCTCTTCAAATATCGAAGGTTTAGTTGTGAACATCTCTCCAATGATTCATCAAAGAAACATCATTATCAAAGCAAACTACCAAGGGAAAATATGGTTGCATCGACACATAGGTGTACTCCTTCCTTAATTTTTTTTCAAATTAAATTAATTATTGATTTCACATTATATGAACTAATTAAATTATAAAAATATATTGGTTTTAATTAATACACAAACAACAAATTCAAATGGGGATCAATTAAAATCAATGTGTGTTTTACACACCAGGATACACATTTCATTTTGTTAACTTGGTAATTTCATCCTTATTTATTACTAGATTAATTGAGAGTGAAGGTGGTGG
>JARHVA010007985.1:0-40000 GCA_037957365.1 Torreya grandis | reverse complement strand
AAAAATTTGTCTACTAGTTCCTTACTTATTAAATTAGTTTATGGACAACAATAAAAAAATGTATTTATTTTTGTTTTATTCATTTGAATTGTAATATGGAAAAAATTATATATTTCACTCCCTTAAGGACTAATACTACCTAAACACACCTCTTTATTTATGGAGGTGCAAAAAAATTATCATTTACCTTAGATTTGAAACCAATATTCTCACCTTGAAGAGAGGGCATAACATTTTTATTCTTATTTTAATTAAACATATGTAATTTTGGATGGAGATTCTAACATTGGTCCTCATAATAACTAGTAAAATCACATTTCCCATAATATATTATAGCGTCTTTATTAGAAATGTAACTATATTTATGATTACCTTTCCATTTACCTTTTCCCTTTTGCTTGTAATTGCCTTATTTCTTGTAAGTGTTTTGAGAGGTAGATGTAGCCTTATTCTTATCCATCTCTAATTAGTGAGCTTGAGATAAAACCTCATATACATTCATAGGCTAGGCCAAGAGGACTAGTCTCCTAAAATGAATATTTATTCTACTCAAATAATTGATTAAGAGGTCATAGTCTAGTATATCTTGTCAAATTTGGACAACTGTCTTGGGGAACTCACTTGTGTACTCATGGATGATTTTGACTTTCTTTTGCCTAGGATATTTCCAATACATATACCTCTTTTTATCATAAAATATATGATATAATTACTTCTTGATTAATATCTTAAAATCATCCCACTTAGTAAAAGGATGAACCTTATTAAAAAACTAAAGAATTAACATAGTTCTCAAACTAAGTGAAAACATGTTTGGTCAACTGTAACCTTGAAAAATAAATATATTGGGTTTATTTAATTTGATGCAAATTGAATTATACCTAATGTTTTCCTACCTAATTATATAGTCTCCCCACACTGGCATCCACATCATGCATCTAAAAGTAAATCTTTTTTGAAGCCTTGAATGGAGGTGGAGCATAATTGGTATGGAGATATTCTCATGATTCTTAGGAGAGTCCTACTTTTTAATTATAATATGGAAATACCAAGCATCTGGTTAAAATCCCCATAATAGAATCTAATTAGTCAAGTTTTCATATATAAATAATAATGCTAGTTACTTCTCCTTTAAGATTTTGAGAATATTATTTTATAATTCATGCATATTCTTCATTAGCATGGGCCATACTTTTGATATCCTATTTCCACTTCCTTGTGGAAATACATGCTTGAGATGGGAATATGATACCTTGAAATAAAGTCTCACTTGCTCTAACAATGACTATAAACTTGTAATATAGTCAGTAACACACTAAGGCCTTATACTGAAATAGAGTTGATACTAATATTATCCATAAATTAGCTAGATATTACACTCAAATTATCATCAACAAGGATCCTACTACTCCTATCTTAATAAAACATGGTTATATTACTATTCCAGGATATTAACCTTGTAACAAAAAAGATAAAAAGTGGTGGAAATTAAATATACAACATATTTCACATGAACACGAAGGATGAGAATTTAAAAAAAACACAAAAATAAAAAACACAATATTTATCCTGGAGAAATCTAGAGTGGGAAAAAAATCTAGTGGGCGAGGCAATTACACTCCCCTTCAACTATGTAATGTAATAAATGTAAAACATGTCCTCTATGGATATAATTTTCACTACCACTCTATCAAAACCATATACAAAAGGATGTGTTAAACCTATGAGACTCTTCACTTTATTTACACACAACTGAATCAATCATCTATAGTGAGGAAACAAGGAGATAACAAGAAAAAAGACTCAAACGTATAACAAGCAATGTGAGTCTAACTTATATGCTTTTCATTATGTTTTTAAATGTTTTATGCATTTTAAAAACCTATAATTATGCTATCTCAACCTTACATCATGCCAAGAATCTTAACCAAACCACCAATAAGAAGGAGAAACATTTGTAAAATTTGTTCAACTTTGGTCATTTTGTATGGTGTAAGACTTATCGATGTATGCATACCAATAGTTATGCAACTATCATTCATAATATTGATAATTACATAACCATCAGTGTAGTTGTGAAACTTACACCCTTCAAATATTGGCATATCCACTATGTGATAAAACCCCTCGATTTCAAGAGTTTGAAACTTACGTACTCATCACCATGATATTAAATTTTACATCGAAGCATATCTGATATAATGTTTTAAATAATAAATTTCCTAAAATGGTGTATTTTAAGAATGAAGTACATACGATTGGGCATAGTGTAAATAGTTAATAAACATGACTAATGCATTAGGATCTGATTTTAGATCAATGTACTTAAAGTACGTAGTATAGTTTCTTTCAAAAATTAAGTCTAACTTAAAAAAGCACTAATTTTCAAAAACAATTTAAGGACAATAAAACTATCATATGGAAAAAAAATTATCTCTTTCCACAAAAAGAAAGTTTATTTTAAAATCTAAAATACACCTTATAATAATATTTCATGTTAAATGTATCAATTGTTTTTTCATAATTGCCAAGATAGCCGAAAACTAGCATATAAATTCTAATTCAACACTCTACTCATAAATACAATTTTTTTGTAATAAACAAATTACCTTATAGTAAATGTTCATGTTAAATGAGGAGCTTTATTTTTTTTCCAAGCCCTTATCAACATACTACATTCACCAAATTATTATCAACCAAGATTCTTCAAGGGAAAATCCATGATTGAAAATAACATAAAAAAAACTACAAATCTCAACTACAAATAAAAGATTTATATTCTGCACAAAATTGAGTACAAGAGATGAAACTTTTATAGATTTTATATGATTTAAATTCTTATACATGTTTCAAGATAATTACAATACCTTAAGACAAACACCCACAAGAATGTAATAGATAAACAATGATAAATCAAATAATGTTTTTTTTTTTAAAACACATATTTATCTAAGTAGCATTACCATGTCTTTATATTGAAACCCACTAACAAAATTTTAGTATTACAACAATAACCCTCATCCATAGAAGTTACCTTATCCACTAGCCCTCTATACTCTTATATAGATAAGGAAGAGGCTAAGGTCAAGTTTGGTGAGTAGGTTACAACAGAGGCTAGGGTCAAGTTTGATGAGTAGATTACTTATAAATAAAGTCTTATTTAAATAAAAATTGTAGAACACGTCTTATTTAAAGTGAAATGTTTCCTATTTATAGCCAAAGTTAATTAAACCAACTACTTAGTTGATACTCTTTTCTATTAATAGGATATAGAACAAGTTTTATTTAGAGTTGAGTTTTCTTATTAATAATGGAAATAAAATAAATACATTATTTTTTTTGATATTATTAAATCTATTATGAATATATGGATAAGTGTGGAACAATTAGTTTAAATTCACGTTTACAATTACTATTAAAAGTGCTTCTTAAACCATATAAAAGTGTAGAATTATTGAAATACACTTGTATCTACTATAATATATTATCCACTCGATGCCCATAATACATTCAACATTATTTATGTTTACCCAACAACACAAACATGAATAATATCTAGAATATCCAATATTATGACATATGATTTTACATATTCAAAATTTATTGTAGAATAACACATCAGTAATGTCTGTAACACATAATTTATATCTCAGTGGTTATTGAGAAATAGTAAACGTATCATCAACTTTAAGAGTCAAAATATTAAAACCATAATAAACATCTAAATTATATTAGTTCAATTACATCTCAATGGTTATTGAGGAACAAAAAAACATATCTTCAACTTCAAGAATCAAAATATTAGGACCATAATTAACACCTAAATTATATTAGTCTCTCCATCTCTTTACATTTATATTTTATAGATTTTATTTATAAATAAACCACCTTAACAAATAAATATTATAATGTGGTCTCAAATTGAAATTTTAATTATCATTAATATTTATTTTGAAATCTAAAAACACACATAATGTCTCATTTGATTTTTAAACTAAAATGTAAAAACCCCACTGAGTTTGACTTAGAGAAACATGATTTTTTAAAAAAAATTAATCAACATACTCTTTTAATAGACTTCACCATGAGAATCCAATTAGTGATCCAAATAAAACACTCTAAATATGTTAACTATAAATAGTCACATGACATCTAATAGTCACTGACCACTATCAACATATGAAACACATCATCACCAAATATGGAAAATAATTACAATTATCCTGCCATAACTAGTACAATGATACAATTAGAGTATGAGTTACCAAACTCCAATATCTTTGGTAAACTCAATTGTCATCTCCAAGTAAATATTGATATGAGGAGAATGAACATCATGCAAGCAATTTTTCACACCAACCATAGACCATCAATCCCATACACAATTCCCCATTAAGGAATGGACCTCCCTTAATGGATGAGTAGATAATGATGATAAAAGAATCTAGATAGATAAGTTAGTACCTGTGTGATGTATGATTTCTAAAACTAAACATGTAGTGTATCATAAAAAACCCCATTCTAAAAAGATATCACATAAATGTGTAAATTGTACACACAAAATGACAATATCTCACTAACATTATCTAGCTTAGGTTTTCTTATAGTTATTGACCTCTAAGATCAATCAATTTTATACAAACCACTTGATTGGATTACCTTCATATGACATCATGATGCTAGTAAGATACTGAAGTCGACATCACTACTTACTTAGCAATAACAATGTCACATTTTGTTAAAACATATATATAACTAAAAAATTTATATAGATTACTTACTATGAGAAATCACAAAACATGATAAACATAACAATAGTCAAAATTCATACATTCAATCCATCAAATGTTTGAATGAATCTAGACATAACAATTACAATTTGTACCACCCGAGTATAACATACATTTAGATTGTAGTTTTCAATAAAAATATATTCTATGACATCCCATAATATCATAGTTCATTACACATAATAAAAACCACTCAATCATAACCAACCAATTTTACAATTCAAAAATCAAATGTCTCATAATCCTAAATAATAGCCAAATAAGTATAGATTATACCAAGTAAATATATCCTCTGTTTAAACTTCATAATATAATCTCTGTAAGTATACTTAAATACATAATATATTCTATGATAAATAATATACCATATTCTATCAATTTTCATGGATACACTAATCCATTTCAACATATAGTCATAATAAAGATAGTCATAATTCTCATAAAATCATAGTCCTTCATTTAAAAAATTTGATATATTTTAGGAGGCTATATGAATATTTTCCCATTTTTCAAGAATCTATAACTTAGTATTTACCAATCAAATAAATATAACTTATACACACATCACAATATACTAATATAGGCTATATATATGTATAAACACTTGTATATTTTAATTTACTCATAACATGTACTACATATGCTTTCTCCCCCGCCCCCCCCCCCCCCCCCCCCCCCACCCCCCAACCCACACACACACACACACACACACACACACACACACACACACACACACACACACACACACACACAGAATTAGTCTTAATTGTTTTTACATTCTAAGAGACTTTTTTCATATGGATATGGTTTCCTATTTTTTGGAATCCTATGACTTATGTTAAAAATCCATTTACTATAGATATAGACATATTACCCAATATGCCCATATATGCTATATATTTATATGCATACTTAAATCCAAATGAAGATATACTTCCTATACATACACCCTTATACATATCAACTATATTCATACAAGTACCCCTCAATATATAAACACTATAAACATCAATAGTCATCTAAATTTCTAGGCAATGACTTCATATGACTTTAACAACTATTATAACTTTTTCGTTCACAAGACATATTAATGATCTTTTATAAGATAAGGGTTTCAACAATGTAATAATCCTTCATAGTTTTTGTGATGATTTTGGGAGCTGTGTGCATATATAGTTGGTGTCCTACTCTTCTGTAGTCTATGATTTAGTTTATAATAAATAAATACTACATAAAACTCCTACAATCATTTATAACTCTTAACTAAGGATTTTATAAGGTTTTCAATAATCATTTGATTGAATATATTGAATATCAATTATAAGACATATCACCTCCGAAATATTAATAAACAAATTATAATAGTCAATAGGTTATTTGTTTTTCCTATCAAATTGTCATATAGTTAGAATTTCCAAACACTCATAGTTTCTTATAACTAGCTAGCATATTTTTATATATCTATTTACAAGATGGTTCGATTGATTATTTTATATAAATTATGTTCATGTATATATATGTTAATGTTACCAGTCCTTTCATATAAGCACCCGTAGATCCAACATATTATGTATTGTTGCACATTTGAATATATATAATTAATGTAATTTGAATTGATTATTGTTTATTAAGTACAACTACTAGATAATATTATTGACTAAGTTGTTATAAGTTATTATACGTATCACCATATATTTAGTTAATAGTAAATTTTAAGCAATATATCAGATAACTATATTTTTTCATGTTATTAATGCCTAATATCGATGTCTATATCCATTTTAATGCATATACAATCAATTTGATTTATATTTATATTTATAGAGTTAGTTTTCTTTAATATAAATTTATTATATGCTGAAAGGTTATATAGCAGGACACTTAATTCACTGCATCATATATTTTAAATCACCATAAAATTCATTATCAAAGAATGGTCATTCCCATATATAATGGTTTAATATTTCCATGTATAAATGGTTATTACAGTTTAAGCAATCAAAAAAGATCAATGAAGTGAAAGATAAACATTGGTTTGTATATTTGAGCCACCAAAATTACATACTACAATAATTTAACTTACTGCCTAATATTTATCTTGTCCTGTAGTATTCCAATAGCAATCATGGGACAAATTAACTATATATATCAGATGAAAAGGTTGTCAATTCATATTACTTCTCAAACTCTCCAATAATATGTCATTTTACAAAAGTGGTCTTCCTTGGACCTCCATCACCAATATGGTCAACCCTAAAACTTATGCAATCAACATATTGACTAAGAGAGTCATGACATTGAAGTTGACAATCTCCAAAGTAGTGGAGGTAGTAGAAGAACAAAAAAAAGGGTTTAAAAAAAGTGGCCTTTTGAATTGTATTGATCTTGTGTATTCAAAGATTGGGTGGAAATATGGTTTGGATACTAAAGGTATATCACCACATATATAAATATACATATTTAATTTTTTTTATAATATATATATATATATATATATATATATATATATATATATATATATATGAATGCACTGCTTTTTAATTATAACTAGGTACAACCACACAAATAAATAGTTTGACATATAATTTTTTTAATATATATATATCATGGAAACCAGATATACACATAATGCCTACCTCTCAAAGCTCCAAACTAGGATCACTTCGTTCAGAAGTGTTTCTTTTATTTGCTTAGCTCCACTTCTTTTTCCATGACTTCTACTTTATTTTCATAAATATATTCTCCCTTCTATCCTTCCTAAATCTCTCTCTTCTTTTATGAGCTTTGTACCTTCTTTTTAAAAAATCTGATTTCTTATCTCTTTTCTCTTTTGCTTTATTTTATTTTATTTTTATTTTTTCTATTTTATTTATTTAATAACACATTACCTTTATTTTATTTCCTTATGAGGATTTTCCTGTTTTAATATATTTTTTCTAAATTCAATACCTACCTAAACATAAAATTAATTATTTATACTACCATTCTGATAATGATAACTCATCTAATCATTAAATTTAATATAGCACTTAGAGATGATCTCTAGGTTTATATTTTGATTTGAAAAAACAACAAACCTACTTATTATATCTATCTAGGTAGGGATTTTAGATAAAACCTTGTCAATATGCAAATAGCACCTTCTTTTAACATGACATAAATGCAATCATGCAATTACTATGTTTATGTAAGCATACAATTACACATACTTGTTCACACCTATTTACATTTTTAAAAATATTATTAACATGACATAAATGCAATCACACACACACACATTTGAAATTATCTAAATGCAAATAATCATTAAAACATAATAATGTTAACCATTCAAATAATACGTATAACATATACTATCTAATATGATATGTGCATGGTTCTAGCCATTCCTCTATCATCCCCAAACAAATCCTTATACATCATCATCTCTGATGATACTCTCCCTCCATTATGTTCTGAGGAATTAGTTTTTTCTACATCAAACTCAAAACAAGAAAGTAGTTGGACCATAAGATCATGACATAAATACCATAAAATACTGCTAAAATGACAAGTTAACATGATCTTAATATAAATAATATATACTATAGATAACTCATATTAATGTAATCATGTAACCTAAACAACATACAACTACCCCATAATAGCATATGACTTATAACTTAACTAGTAATAATCAAATCAAGTTATCAACTATAGAAAATCAATGGATAATAAAGTAAGTTTACTTAGCGAATAATCGAGATGTATAATCCTTCCCCTCTAAAGCTAGTCATCATCTTGAATAATATCTATTCAAACATAAGTTCTAAATTAAAATATTATTTAATGGATAAATTACATATTATAAAGTATCAAATCAAGTAAATAAATGTGGAAATAGCCTATAGAACTCAACATATCCTTCTCAAGTAGCACTATTCTCAAAATAATGGTGCATAATACCCTACACTGTGACATATTCCTATTATGAAAATAAGGTTTATGAGTGTCACTTACTCTACATGGTTCTATCATGACCACCCGAAGTTCCAAAACTAGTAAGGCAAGCCTATATGCTACATGACTGACCACTTCTAATACCTCAAAGGGTCCCACATATCTCAATGAAAATTTCACTAACCTTTCAAATTTATGTTTCAACCAAATTCACATGAAATCATCATAAAAACCAAAAATAAATGGCTAGTGAGAGTTCCACAAGCTTCCCAGTCCCTTCGCACATGTTTTTGAACTACAGAGTGTTTTTCTCATTATGGATAAAAGTATTTAGGGAACCTGGAAAAATAGTTGTGTATAAGTCAACACCATCACTATACGATATAGCTCTTGATAAGTATAATATGTCAATACTACCTCTATTCCACGTAGATCCTAAAAATTATGACAATGAATAAGAACTAGAAATACTACATTTCTAATGTATACAAAACCAAGAAATACAAACTATATAGTATACATGTGTATGTCCATATGACTAAATTTGACAAGCTCATTTGCCAAATAGTAGATTCAACAAGGTCCCATTATGAGATCCAAACTCAGTAACTATCAAGTTAGTATGAGACTAAATAAGATCCACTCTCATATTTTATTACTCATGTTCCTAATTCACCACTTGTCCCTTAGGTCTCCATGACCTGAAGATCTCCAAAATGTGCACAAGGTTCAAAAAATCACAAATTCATACTAAAAAATCATATATAATAATGATATATGATAAATGATTCTAGATGTACCAACATGCATTACAAGAAAAAACGTATAATCATTCCATAGTCATATTACATTGCCATTAGCTAAACATAACTAGGACCATATTTCAAAGCTTAACCTATTCTATTATATTCATAATTAAGAGGAAATGATGTTAAAACTATCATAACAAACAAAGACCAAGGATCACACCATCCTTAAAATCTTGTAAAATGAAAAAAAAGACAATGCATCCCTAATTTCTTATTACTTACATAAGTTATAAGTTTAACTCAAACCCCTTAGACTAACAAGATGTTATGCACATCATATTCCATACTCACTCTAGGTGAAGGGTACATAAATGACTCATCAAAAAACATTTTTATAGTAAAATGAGAATATTACCAATCTAATAAATGGTAAATCATTAGATAGTGATTATAATCAACTTATAATTCTTAATCTATAACCAATATAAATTCAAAGTTCACCATTTCATGTGGTCAAATTTCATGAGATTAGATAAAGTAGCTTTGGAAATTTTAACTCTGAAAATCCACAAGTGAAAATTATTAAAGTAACATCTCAACAACAAAAATCTTAAATGCCCTCACATGGTATGAATAAAAACATCACAATCTAAATTGCCTTAATCATTACACACTTACCAAATTTGTAAGTGTAGTATCACAATTTGTTTCCATATGTAGAAAGAAAATATTAACCACATATATGCACCAATCCATTCCATTCCTACAACTTCTATATCAACAAAAAATAAAATTCTATCCCATGAAGTCCAAATAATATTAACAAAATAACATTTCAAAAACAAGTTTCAACATCATGAAAATATGAATCTAGTCAGTGGGATTATAATGATATCAAAAGAGGATGAGAGAGTAGCAACTCAACTCCATGATAGCTATGTGAGATAACACCTTTTCCCAAATCCACGTAAACATATGGGGTGCCAATCCATGGGTAAAATCCTAACACATTGGATTCTTCAACAAACATAACTACACTCTATTATAAGGAGAATTCCCATCATACTAGGTGGTGTCAATCTAAAATTGGTCCAATAGAATTCCTAATCCTAGGATTAGTGTATATAATATAGAAAACTCTATCGAAAATGCATATATTCTTAACTGAGAATAATCTCATGCTTTTTGAACACTAATAATACTAAACACAAATGATGAAGGTGTCTTCATTACAAAGTAAGTATGTAATAATTCTTGAGATGATCGATCTAAATGATAAAAAATATGGTAGGAATACCTTATTCATGACTCAAGAACTATGAAATGAACCTCTACCTACCCAAACATATTATATAACCAACATCATCGAAACACTCAATAAACCAACCCTTTAACAACTCTAAGAGGGTACAAGTGCTCCTAAGGGTATACACTCAATATACCACATACATTTCACTATTCTACTTTTTGATAAATAGAAGGACAGAAAAACACTGATGGACTCATTGTGTTCTTGAGTTCAAGCCATAACTTTGATACCATATGTAACAACCCCACTTGGTTTGACTTAGAGAAATGTGATTTTTATTTATTTGAATTTAATCAACATACTTTTTTATTATACTTCACCATGATAATCCAATTAGTGATCCAAATAAAATACTCTAAGTATGTTAACTATAAATAAGAACATGCCATTTAACAGTCATTGATCACTATCAACATACGAAATGCATCATCACCATATATAGAAAGTAATTACAATTATCTAGTCATGACTGGTATAATGATACCACCATTACTTACAAAGTAAAGATAAGTAAATAATTACATCTCATCAAGGATAATGTCTCAATAATAGTAAATACACTATAATGTACAAAATACAAGATATAAATATCTTCAGAGCATGAGTTCATAAGCTCTAGTATCAATTGTATCTCAAGTATCATCTCCAAGTAAGTACTATTATGGTGATGGAGAACATCATACGAATATTTTTTCACACCAACCATGGACCATCGATCCCTCATACAATTCCCCATCAGGGAATGGCCCTCCATTCAAAAGGAAGTAGATAGTGATGGTGTAGAAATCTAGAGATACAAGCTATTAATTATGTGCTATATGATTTCTAAAACTAAATATATGATGTAACATAAAAAAACCCATTCTAATAATATATCACAAAAACATGTAAATCATACATATTAAATGATAATGTCTCACTAACATTACCTATCCTAGGTTTTTAAATAGTTATAAACCTCTAGGGTCACTCAATTTCATATACACCACTTGATCAAATTACCTTCATCTGGCATCATAATGTTAGTAAGCTAGTGAAGTCTATCTCACTACTTACTTAGTAATAATAATACAAGATTCGGTTCTCTCTCTCTCTCTCTCTCTCTCTCTCTCTCTCACACACACACACACACACACACACACACACACACACACACACACACACACACACACACACACACACACACACACACACACACACACAAAACTAATAACTTCATATAGACTAATTACACTAGCAAT
Source organism: Torreya grandis (assembly GCA_037957365.1). NCBI lineage: Eukaryota > Viridiplantae > Streptophyta > Pinopsida > Cupressales > Taxaceae > Torreya > Torreya grandis. The sequence goes on along the minus strand of JARHVA010007985.1, from coordinate 27,972 downwards.
CAAAAAATATGCTAAACATAACAATAATTAAAATGCATACATTCAGTCTATCAAATGTGTGAATGAATCTAGACATAACAATTACAATTTATAACACTCCGATATAACATATATTTAGATTGTAATTTTCAATCAAAACACATTCTAGGACATCTCATAATATCATAATTTCTTATTAATGAGCACAACCACTCAGTCACAAACAACTAGTTTTATAATTCAAGAATCAAATGTCTCATAATCTTAAATAATAGACAAATAAGTAAAAATTATACCAACTGAGTATATCCTATGTTTAAACAGCATAATCTAATTTTTGTAACTATATTTAAGTACATAATATATTTTATGGCAAGTAGTACACCATAATCCATTAATTTCCATGGATTCACTACTCCATTTCAATATCCATTCATAATAAAGGTAGTCATAATTCTCAAAATATCATAGTCCTTCATTTAAATAATTTGTTATATTTTAGGAGGATGTATGCATAGTTTCCCATTCTTCAAAAATATATAACTTAGTCTTTATGAATCAAAGAACTATAACTTATACACACATCAAGATGCACTAATATAGGTTATATATATGTTTGAACACTTTTGTGTTTTAATTTACTCATAATATGTATTGCACACATGTTTTACCTATGATATGTATATATACCAATAGTTAGTCTTAATCTTTTTTACATTCTCGGAGATTGTATTCATATAGATATGGTTTCTTGTCCTTCAAAATTTTATGGATTATGTTAAAAATCCATTAACTATAGATATTGGAATATTACCTAATACATCCATATATGTTATTTATTTATATTCATACTTAAATCCATATGAATATATACTTATTATACATACACCATTATACATATCAACTTTATTCATATAAGTACCCCTCAATATATAAATACTATAAATGTCAACAGTCATATGAAATTCCAAGCAATGACTTCAACAACCATTATAAATTTTTCATTTGCAAGACATATTAATGATATTTTATAAGATAAGGGGCTCTACAATGTAATACTCCATAGTTTTTATGATTATTTTGGGAGCTATGTACATATATAGTTGGTGTCCTACTCTTCTATAGTCCATTATTTAGTTTGTAACAATTAATAGAACTATGGACACACATCACTATATACCAATACATAGTATATGTGCATATATATCTATACAAATTAATCTACCAATAGTATGTACTATACATGTGTCCTCAAATAATAAATAAATACTACATAAAAAATCCTACATTAATTTATAACTTTTAACTAAGGATTTTATGAAGTTTTTAATAATCATTTGACTGAATAGATTGACTATCAATTATGAGATATATCACCTCCAGAATATTAACAAATAAATTATCATAGTCAATAGGTTATTTATTTTTCCTATCAAATCAACTCATAGTTATAATTTTGAAACACTCATAGTTTCTTATAATTGGATAGCATATTCTTCTATATCTATTTACAAAATCATTTCATTAATTCTTTTATATAAATTTTGATCTTGTATATATATATGTCGATGTTAACAATCCTTTCATCTAGGCACTTGTAGGTCCAACATAGTATTTATCATTGTACATTTAGATATTTATAATCAATGTAATTTAAAATGATTAATCTTGATTACGTACAACTACCACATAATATTATTGAAAACGTTATTATATGTATCATCGTATATTTGGTTAATAGTGAATTTTAAATAATATATCAAATAACTATATTGATGTTATTAATGCATAATATTGACTTCTCTATCTAGTTTAATGTATATATATTTAATCTGATATATATCTATAGTCATATAGTTAATTTTCCTTATAATACTAGTTTATTGTATGCTGGGAGGTTATATACTAGGTGACATAACTCACTACATCATATATTTTAAATCACCATAAAAGTCACCAGAAAAGTATGGTCATTTTCATAATAATGGTTTAATATTTCCATGCATAAATGGTTAATGCAATTTGACCAATAAAAATAGATTGATGAAGTGAAAGATAAACATTGGTTTATATATCTGACCCACCAAATTTACATGTTGTAATATTTTAACTTAACGGTCTAATATTTGTATTCTCTCATAGTATTCCAGTAGTACTCAAGGGATATATTAACTATATATATTAAATGAAAAGGTTTCTTAATCTTGAATTACCATGACATCATAACAATATGCTCATATTACTTAGTAAATATGATACTTGATATTTAAATAAGATAATAAAATGTGATATGACATTGACTCATTTTACTCAAAACACTAAACATCATGCTTCTAAATACAATATGATGTCAACTCATAACTTTACTATGTACTATATTATGTTCAAATAATTGATCTTTACATTATAACTTGTCTAATATGATAACCATGATCACTGATACTTCTCAAAATATTATTCTCATAAATATGATATGACATTGACTCATATTACTTATCAAACTCTCAAATAAGATGTCATTTTGTAAAAGTGGTCTTCCCTGTGCCTCCATCACCAACATGGTTAAGCCTGAAACTCACACAATTAGCATACTGACTGGGAGAGTCATGACATTGAAGTCAAGAGTTTCCAAAGTAGCAGTGGTAGTAGAAGAAAAAAAAGAAGGGGTTTAGAAAAAATAGTATTTTAAATTGTATTAATCTTATGCAATAAAAGATTGGGTGGATATATGTTTTAGATACTAAAGGCATATTGCCACATATATGAATATATAGTTTAAATGTTTGTGATATATATATATATATATATATATATATATATATATATATATATATATATATATATATATATATATATATATATATATATATATATGAATGTATATTTTGTTAATTATAACTAGTCGTAAGCACACAAATAAATAGTTTGACATATAACCCTTTATAATGATGACTATATGTCAAACTATTTATTTGTGTGCTTATGACTAGTTATAATTAACAAAACACACACACACACACACACACACACACACACACACACACACACACACACACACACACACACACACACACACACACACACACACACACACACACACACACACACACACACATTAGCTAGGATGTTAATTAAATATAAAACATGGAAGCTAAATATACATAGAACACCTACCTCTCAAAGCTCCAACTCCAACCTGGGATTGTTTGGTTCATAAGTGTTTCCTTTATTTGCTCAACTCTTTTGCTTCTCCTTTTGCCTCACCCTTAAATTTATTTTTAGAAATATATTCTCCCTTCTCTCTTTCCTAAAGCTCTCTCTTCTATTATGAGCTTTGCACCTTCTTTTTTTAAAAGTTGTTTTTTTCTCCTTTTTTTTCTATTTTATTCATGTAATAACACATTACCTTTATTTTATTTGTTTTATTTCCTTATGAGGCTTTTCTTATTTTAATATATATTTTTTTCTAAATTCAATAGCTAACTAAACATAAAATTAAAAATTTATAGTACCATTCTGCTAATGATAACTCATTTAATTATTAACTTTTAATCTAACACTTGGAGATAATGTATAGGTTTATTTTTATATTTTACAAAATAATATACCTACTTATTATATCTATCTATGCAGATTTTTTAGACAAAAGCCTATCAATATGAGAATCACACCTTGTGCCAAAGATTCATATATACTTAGGTTATGTAAGCATACAAATACCATATACTTGTTCACGCACATTTACATTTTCAAATTTATTATTATTATTATGACAAAAACACAATCACACAAGCATGCAATTATTTATAAATAGATAATTATCAAAACATACTAATACTAACCCCTTAAGTAATACATATAATATATATTGTTTAATGTGGTGTGTGCAGGGTTCTAGCCATTCCTCTATCATCTTCCAACAACTCTATCTACATCACCATCTTCGATGATGCTCTCCCTCTATCATCCTTTGAGGGGTGAGTTTCTCCTATATAAAAATCATAATAAGAAGGTAGTTATACCATAACATCATGACACAAATATCATAAAATATTGCTAAAATGATAAGTTAACATGATCTTAATATAAATAATATTTATTATAGCTAAATCATAACAATGTAGTCATGTAACTTAAGCAACATACAAATGCCCCAAACAACATATGACTTATAACTTAGCTAGTAATAATCAAATCAAATTATCAACTATAGAGAATTCATAGATAATCAAGTAACTTGCTTAGCGAAAAATCAGGGTGTAATATAAAATATTGATATTCTTTTTAATTTTTTTTAATCAAATATAATATTTTATTGGTTCAATTTAAGCATCCACTCTATATTATCACGGATAAATGGATTTCATATTATTAAATAATTACATTCCTGAAATCTAAAAAATGTCATGATTTGGCTTTAGTACCTACCATGAAGAGGAATATTTAGCTTTTGTGAGGATTGGTACATTGATTTTAGTGTTTTGGCCACATGAATAATTACATGGAAGCAATGACGAGGGGTCCACATGCTTAAAATTGAAGGCACATATAATTTAAAAATAAAATTGAATCTAGTAAAATAATTATGTATTTGTGTTAGGCTAACTACGCATATTTTTGAATTAATATTTTAAAGCTGATTATTTGTAATGTTATTCTTAATAGATGCACCTTTAATTAAGATTAAATTTAATATTTGACACTCTATGTGATAGTTTTTATGCAAGAAATATTAAATATTATCTTAGTATAATTTATATTATAAAAAAATAGAATAAAATTTCATATACTTATTATAATTTTTAAATTTTTTTGTTGATTTATCCTAAAATTTGCCTTACATATAAAATGATCTATCAAAAAAATTGAATGTATTTTACAACTAAAAAATGTAAATATAATCATAGGCCATCAATTTAATCCCTACCCTCAATTATTTTTATTAAATAAAAACTATGAATGACTAAAAAAAAACTTTAATTCTAATTTAAAAAATTATATAAATATTTAATAATATATATCTATAAACCAACACATGGCCATCAATTTAGTCCCTACCCTTAAATACTGATATTAAATAGAAACTATGCCTGAGTAAAGAAAAAGAAACATTAATTTTAATTAAAAAATATTAAATCAATATTTAATAATGTGTATCTATAAACCAACATATAAACATCAATTTAGTCCAAACAAAAAAACTCTAATTCTAATTAAAAAATATTGAATCAATATTTTTTAATGTGTATCTATAAACCAACAATGATTAATATTAAATAAAAATCATGCCCATCCAAAGAAAAAGAAACCTAACTCTAATTAAAACATATTAAATTAATATTTAATAATGCATATCTATAAACAATTAATTTTCTTCTTTCACAAATAAATATATAATAAAATATAATTTTTAATATCTATACACACCCACTTTTCATGCATTAAGTTTGTCTTCTATGTCGGTTTATGGGAGAAAATAACTGAAATAAAATAAAATAAAGAATATTATAATACACAAAATAATATTTGTAAGTCATAACTCTTTATGTTTATGGAAAATAATTAAATAACACAAGAAGAAACCATTACTTTCTCCAAGTAAATTGTCTTGTCTTTGCCTTCTAACCAATGAAAAATATATAAATAAATATTGTAATTTTTTTAAAATATAATATATTTTACAAAATCATTTTTAAAAATTTAAGAATTTTTAAAATATTTGGATTGCACTGTTTTCTATACAAATTAATAGGTAAAAGTGATTACAATAATCTTTGCTATAAGGTACTAATAAGATGACCATAAATATTCTATCTCTAAAGTAAAAGAGGCTATATTGTTTCTTTGAATAGTTTGTTTCCTTTTTTACCATAAAACTTGGCTAACTTAGCATAGTATTAATTTTTTAAGGGAGACGTCGAACTTTTTTTTAATACATTTTATTATATAATTTATTTTCTAATTTTTAATGGATTATTGTTTTATGTGATAATTTTTGGTTAAGAAATAATGTCTGAGAAGTATTTATTATGTCAGATTAATTCTGTTTGGTTTTTATGGTATCCATTTTACCAAATTTGTCTTTTCGTGTTCTTTATATCCTAACAAATTTTACTAACAGCAAAAATTAATCCCTGACATATTTTGTGTGAGCTATTTTCTTTATATTAATCTGTTCGATACAAGACATCAAACATATTTAAGATAATGTTTCATAAATTCTTGACGGGTTCGATAGATCTTTCGTATTGGATTGTTTGCTTACACAAAATAGAGCAGTAGCGCGTGGGGGCATCTTAGATTCAACACCGACAGCACGTATGCAAAAAATGAAGATTTGCGTACAAAGAATATTAGTGACTACAGATTAATTCACAACAGGTAGCCTACTCTCATCAATTAATGATACGAATCCATTCGGCCTCGCTGGGAACACCTTCGTTCACAATTGTTAACAGATAATACCCAGAAGGAGCCGCCAACGGGCTTGGCGGAGCCGTCAAACCGACTAAATACCCCCTACTTCCCCTAACGATCGCTGTGGCTGCCAGCGACAACATTCTCTGATTCATCGACGACGAGTGCGTTGTGAACGGAGGGGAGTACACATGAAAATGAACTTTCGAACTGGGTCGCCTGGGAAGAGTGAAGCGGACGATAAATCTAGAGCCGTACTTGATATCCCTTATTGAAATAGATGTAATGGCCGCCCTTTTTTTGTCGTAGTTCGAATGAAGGTAATAAGGGATGTACGCTTCGATTCGAAGTTCCGTGGGGAAAGGCACGCCAGAGAATCGATATCTATAGTTAGAGTTGCTTCCACCCACCAGGATGCGTCCGTCTGGAAGAACATTTGCCGTAGAATGGTACATTCGAGGTATTTTTGTAGGAGCCAGAACTCGGAACCGCCTGCCCAAGGCTTTCGCGTGTCTGTAGAGGAACGGGCTCAGGGCCGGCTCTCTTGCAGACTGCCAACCGGCGGTTCCGTTCTTGGCACCATTGATTATCAGGACTTCTCCTGTAGGAAGGATGAGCATGTCGTTCATGACCCTTGGGCCAGGCATATCCTCCATTTGCCATCGCGGATTTTGGGATGTAATCTCCATTCTGCCGCAGCTCTTCAACGCCTCCGCAAACGTCTGGTTAAAAGTGGCATTCTTGAAGGCTCCGTCGGGCGCTCCGCCGCAGATGAGAATTTCCACCTTTTGGAAATTGTTATCGGAGTCGAGCGGGAGCATGACCGAAGAACCAGAAGAAGGGTAGCTTCGTGCACCACCGCCCGGCATGGTGGGGAACGTTCTGAGAACCCGGTCTTTGTTGTAGTCAAGTAGAATGGAGTCCTTGTTCGCGAAGATAAACAGATTTCCGTCGGAGGACAGATGGATGAACGGGTACAAATTGTTCTCCACCCCGGCTACGTTGGTTTTCACGAGAAACGGGAGTTGGAAAGCCCCCTCGCCGGGTCGCTTAGGGACAAATTCATAGTTAAACGATCTGCGCCCTCCCACGATGATGATTCGATCATCGGGCAAGATTTGATCGGAAGCATACCATCTTCTGGAGGACAGCAGCGAGGGAGATTCGACCCAGTCCCAGGATGAGTCTGAACACGGAGTGAAGTAACGAGTAATCCTGTCGCCGTTGCTCCACCCGCCGGTCTGCACCAGCGTGCCATTGCTCGCAAAAGAGCCCGAAGAACAAAAGGTGTCCGTTACAACATGCAGAGACCTTACAGTATTGCTGGAAATGTCGTATTCGATCGAGTGCGCCCAACAATCTTCGGTTGCGGGGGGCGTTACATTATTACAGGGCGGGTCGGTTCTCCTTATCTGCGACGGACCCGCGAGCGTATGGTCGAAGATGAGCACTTTGTTGGAATTTAAAAGCGTCATATGCATTGCAGAAACACCAGCATTTTCCAACAGAAGTTCCCATCTTCCTTTCAGCAGCTGATGTCCTTTAACTTGTAAACAGAAAACTACAAACGATAGTAGCATTACTCGGATCCATAGCCGCGTTGATATTCTTAATCCGTCCATGACCATCCACCTGATCATACAATGCTATGCTTGTGAAATGCGTTGTGCGCTTGCCCCGACTCTTCTCTTTCATATCGAATACCAACAGAAAAAGGCTGTGTGTGGGTTGTTGTCCACCAATGATTGACTGTCATTTCGAGGCAGCTCGTCCGACGCGAGCGGGATTCACAAAAGATAGGCGGGCATATGAAATGCAAGAGAATTTTCAAAACATTGAAGAAATCCAATAAAAGCAGCTAAGTATCTGGAACGCGTTTCTTTTTGCTAGGACGATGAAACTCATCTCACGCGCTTTAAAGATACGGGTATTAACCACTTCTACACCCTGTTTCTTTCGCAATGCTGAATGTTTCAAGAAGAATACTCGAATTCGTTGGCTAATCATTTTAAATGGTTAATTGTTATTTCATGGCTGTATGTCACTGTGAGACGACGACAATATATAAAAGCACCCGCCTTTTACTCAGAAGACTGCTTCCACCAAACAATTATACTCCTTCCCTACGCGCCATGATGAGGATTTGATTTAGTCTTTTGTGAGGAATTATGGCATATTTAATACGTTCATACCTCCATTGGGCATGTCTTTCTTACGTTGTTCATGCCGAAGGAATGTAATTATCCGACTACCCTACTTCTATGGGTTTAGATGGTTATTCGAGTTTAGGTAGTTTTATGCCATGACTCTATAGGTTCAAGTGGTATTACTCATTCTGTGGGAAGCCTTTTAACATCTGAAAAAAAGGTTGATAGAGGAGCTTCATACTCTAAAATTTGATTATTAATTTAATATTTCTCACGGTTTACTCATCGTATGCTATGTAAAAGGATGGGGAATCATCATTGATTGGCATTTTTTCTAGGATCTCCAACTTCTCAGCAATGAGACATGTTATCCTCTTAGGAGACATCAATGTATATACAAGAAATTTATAATGCTCACACTTCAATTGTAGTTCAAATCTATTAAGGTTAATAGAAATAGGAGCTGAGTTTGGAAATTTACATACAACCAACAAACCATTCAATTACACCTTGTAGGAGACATTTGATCAAACTTAGTGAATTACATGACATGTTAGTGATAAATGGACTCTTTCACTTTCTTAATTTAGAGGACCTTATTTGTTATCCTTATACTATTGAATCCAGTTGTAGACACTCTTTCTTAGCCAATTCCATGTCCAAACGGACATCAAACTGATTTCTAGAAACAATCCAATTAAGCCTAGAAATCATTGAAATGCACAAATTCATCTGCATATAAAATGTAAATGTTTAAAATCATGTCGAGGCTTTCAAATTTAGGGTACTACCCTATATGAAATGATAACCTCCCACAGATTCATCCCTAGTCAGGTTGCGACCAAACAAAATGACATTTTCAACCAATTGAGTGGGGCACTTAAACAAATTTTAGAAATGGTCAAAATTCTAATAAAATTTACTTAATTGATTAAACCAAATTAAGTACATAATCAAAAAATCCATATTCAATTAGTGAATATCTAAAATTGGAAATTGAAAAATACAAACTATCAGGTCATGACATCATCGTGGCATCTCCTTGAAAGTTGGCAAGCACTCAAAAGTCAATGAAAACTAATATTTGAAATGACAAGCCATGCTTATTAATTTCAGTATTTAATGCCTTTTACCACCAAAATTGGGCCAATTATTAGCTCTCCATCTCATTCTTGGATTGAATGGTCACGGTTGATCCATGAGATTTTAGGAAAAGATATAAATAGCCAAGACCTCACCATTCTCAAACAAGCTTTCTTGTGTAATGTTATTATGTAGGAATACCCTCAAGAAACTCTTTTAATCCAAACTTATAATGTGAAAATATTGAAGAAAGAGCTTCATTATCAATTCATGCCAAAGCCAAAAATAAAGTGAATAAAGGGGAGGTGTTGCCCACAAAGCAAGTGCGTTGATGAAGACTCCATTTAGATATAAGCCAAGCACAAGTCAACTATATGCCGATAAGCAAGATCTCATTGCAAGGAAGGTAAAATTAACTTCTCCTTTGTTTTCTCATTATACTGGGATTAATTTTGTTAAAATCATTCCCTCAAGTATCTAGGCTTGACAATGCTCTATTTTAAGCTTATTTCTACTGTTTATTCTATTAAAAAGTGACTAATACAATTTTCCCTTGGATTTATATTGTATACATAATGACACGTCTAGTGCTAACCACGCACCCCACACTCAAAATAAGAGCATTTTTGACCTTCCCAGGGGCCAAGAAAAACTCATATTGGACCTTAGTTTTATAAATTTTCCTTCAAATTCATGTGTTTTTATTTTCTACTATTCAACAACTTTGACCCAAGAAATCAGTGACTTCATCAATTTTCTACAATTTGTGTTACTACGTTTTTAAAGGATATCATTGACTTCACTACTATGTATTATTGAATTTAACAAAAAATAATTACTTCATTTTAAACAAAGACTTTGACCTAAGAAATCAATGACTTCATTACTTGAAATTAATAAATTTTCTAGGTAATCAATCTATTATGTATTAGATGACTTCGCTACTTTTTATGAAAAACAATGACTTTGGTAATTGTAATTGGTGACATTGTGCATGATAATTAGTGACTTTGTCAAATTTTTATGTTTTGTGTTACAGGGAAAATGACAACTTCACTTTGTCTGGTAAATGATGACTTTGCCTGAAGACCAAAAACTTGAGACCTTAAAAGTTTGAATTTTTTTGTTCTTAAAGTTATTTAAGCAAACACAAATCAATCCTCTAACATTTTGTGCAAAACATTAAATAAAATAAAAGAAGTTTTACATGCTAACAAAGCTAGTTCACTTGCCTTTCGGTGCTTAAAAAGACTTTTGCAAATAATTTTTTGTCATTTCAAAGTTTTAACAAAGGCCAAACTTCAATCATACTTCAAATAGGTATTTAAAAATAACAATCACATATAGACTTAGAAATCTTAAGAGAACTTTACTTTTTTGTTCTTCTTTTGCAAACCACTTAATTAGTTTCATTCTAGTAAAGCCTTGCACGTATGTTATCCCCTTATTCCCTTTGGAGAACTTAGGTGACCAAAATGCATTCATTTACTTTTTTTATTGAGTCAAACCTAAAAAAATGTCATGTATGCTCTCCCTTTATTCCTAAAGACTTGGGTGACTCAAAAATGACCTAGTTCTTCCTTTATTTTCTCATTTAGATGATGAGTGGGAGTTCATCACCTTCTCACAGGTTCTTTAGGTGGGTTTTGACCTAGAGTTTCATCTCCTAACATCATTCAAACCTAACTCTCTGATGGGGGATATAAATTAGGCATGTTATTAGATTGGATAGTGGTTCAATACAGCTTGATAAGTCCAATGGATCCCCAGGCTGTGAAATGGCCTAGACATTGGACTTCACTAAGAATTACAGGACTGAAGTCATTATGTAAGAGATAAGACCTTTGCATAATAAGCTAGATAGTTTAGATCTAATTGTCATGAATTTTTTGACTAAGTGTTTCTAAGCACTTGTGGACCATCTAGATAAGTTAAGTCAAAAAATTAGATTATTTGACCCCACTTTATTTGAGCATATGAAATATAAGAGAAAGTTTAAAACATTGAATAAATCCATTAAAAATAATTGAGTACCTCAAACATGTTTATTTTAGCCAAGGAAAAGAATGTTGAAACCACGTCCCATGTACTTTAAAGATATTGGTATTACTCACTAATAAACCTTGTTTATTTCACAATTTTGAGGGTTAGGTAGGGTATTTTAAATGGGTAGTGGTTACACTGTTTGTACTTGTCTAACTCCATAACTCCATTGTTAACAATGTTTTTTTTTCAATGAAGGTCTTCAACTTTTTAATTATGTTTGTTTGAATTGGCACTTGATTTAGGTTCAACACTTGGCTTTGGTTTGGTGTTTGAGTTTGAGAATATATATTTATAAAACCTTTGATAATAATTTTTTTTCTAGTTGCACCCCTTTGCCAATGATTAATTTAAATGTGTTGGAAAAATTGAGTTTGAGATTATGATTGAGATTAACATTTATTTTTTGTGCAAAGATACCTACTAATTATGTATCAAGTAAATTATGTTTTAAATATCTAATGCTCTCTACCTTTGTATGTATGTTTAGACGCACTCTCCTCCTTGTTGCTTGGTGTTGCACAAATCAACAACAATTAATTCATGTTTTATGTTGTAAGAAAAGTGGTTAACCAATTTTTTTGATATTTAATTTAATGTAATGGCCATTACTATAGTTAGTTTGAGAAGCCATCCTAGCACTTGTACACCCAAGCTATGTGGAAATAAGAATAGAAAACAAAAAATATTGTAAGCTACTTATTGGCATGCCACAAAGAATGTTTGTATATGTTCTCTTGGATCTCATTTACCTTAATAATTTTTGAATTTTAACATTTAAAAATTGGGTGGGAAAGACATATGGATAAAGTTGATATCAAATGGATAAGGGCATATGTCATCAAATTTATACATCTTGGGTACTTGTTTACCTACTTGAAGTTCTGATACTATATCATGTATTATATTCCATTTGTAGCATTGGGTACATTATGAGATGAAATTAGGGAACTTTACTAGGTATTCTTGATTTTTTTTGCTTTGGTTAGCATTAGTATATATAGGAAAGGATCACCTCTACACAATTCTACTAGGGATATTCATAATATATCTCAAATTTGATGTTTGATGAGGGATATACTATAGGTTTGGATATAGATTAGAATAAGTGAGGTGTTATTATTCTTGAGAAATTCATTTTTATGAAAATAATAGATCTATTGTTGGTCTGGTATAGTATGTTAATGGTTTTAAGGAATTTTTTGTTGATTTATAAGAGGAACTTTTTATTGTTGATGTGAATCAGAAGAAGTTGGTAATGTGTTTTATGAATTATCCACTACTTGTTATGGTGGTGGAATATTTTTAACTGGTTTTTATAAATGGTCCAACACTTGTTATGAATTATTAGGTTTTAATTATGCATTGGAAAGGATATCTTGATGGTTAAAAATGTATGCTATGTATCAAGTAGAGTTTGTTGTGAATCATTTTTTAGAACATGTTGTTCAGTGGGAGCCAAAGGATCTATATCAGATGTAGGATTAGCTAGGTCTTATTGTGGTTGTTCATGTGACTAATTTTGTTCCATAAATGTGGCATTTTTGAATGAGGTCTGAGTTAAAAAAGTCATTAAGTCAATGACAAACTGATATACATAAAGTTATCTAATTTGATATATTGTGGATGTGATAATGTGAATAGTTTGGGAAGGATCAACTAATGGATGCTTGCCTTTGCTAGATGAAAGAATGGTTGGTTTTAGAATTTGAATATGGATTTTATATTGATATTTTTCTTCTACTTAGACAAGGGTATGTAATTTTTCTATTGGAAAATATGTGGGATCCTCATTCTTTATTCTATTAGCCTTAAGAGATATTCATCTTGATCTTCTATGGGTTGATTATTATACAAACCTTGGATTGGTCCCAAAATTATAGGGATACCTTCAAATAAAATTGGGTATTCCTCTCCATTATAAACAATTCTTCCTCAAATGTAGGGCCATAATAGGCCCCTCTATGAGTGTACCTATGCATGTTTTGAATAGTACTTGGTTTTGAAAAGCATTACAAATGTGATCTTGGTTCAGATTGGAATTGGAATTTAGAATAATTTCAAATGGTCTTTGGAATTTATAATCAAAGTGGCATAAGAAAAAAAAAGTTCCAAATCAGAATAGAATGGACAACATGATTTTATAAAATGAGAGGAAAATATGACCTTGGTTGGTCTTGATAAGAAATATGGAGGAAGATTGAATGGTTTTGGCACTTAGGGTGTAGGTTAAGACAATAAAATCCAAGTCAAAAATTATAATAGATTGGGAAATGTAACACCTCAATGTGTAAATATGTTACATTGTGTTTGAAATATTTAGAACGTGATGTGTTTGGTTTTCAAGATATGGTTTTGAAAATAATAATTATTTTTTTAACAAAATTACACAAATAATTATGACTTATGATAGAAATTGACATGGGTTAAGAGATAGTCATTGAATTCTTTCGATACAATTTCCTTTGATAAGATAAAATTAATGGTTTATTAAATAAGTTATTATAATTATTGGTAGGTTTTTAAGACCCCTTATCTCAAAGGTTCATATTAAAGGTGATCTTTAGGGGTGATTATTTTTGTACCCCTGCATCAATGAGTTATCTATGACAAATGTGGACTCTAATCTAAGTTTTCCATTGGAAAACTAGATGGTCTCAATATACATTATGGTACATTGGTCCTTTAGAATAATCCATCAATTAGATGCGAGATCTTGCAGACTATTCACCAAAGGGTCTAATCCCTTCATAACCACTTCAACCATTGGTGTCTCATTGAAGTGCTACTATGCAAATTATGATATGAAGAACCACCAACTAAATTACCACTATCATAACCCTAATTTATATACCTCATCAAATAAAAAGGTTGTTACGATGCTAGGATGTCACTTCCTAGGTCAATACACACCTAAAGATCAATGGGAATGCTATGAACTTCACCCCATGAAATTTAAAAAAATGGAAAAATACAATTTTTTTTCTAATTCTCAAGGCCCCATTGATGGGGAAAAGAAGACCATAGTTTAAAAAATGATTTTTTCAGGTAAGGCACACAAATAAGTAAACTAATGTGCTTTTGGTTACCTAGACTCCCTAAAGGAGGCAAGGGGAGAGCATAGACATACTGATTTATAAAAAAGCAATGGAATGTAAACAACCTTAAGTAAAGAATGAAGAGTAAATGATCTTAATAGCACAAAGGTAGTGTGATTGTTATTTATTAAGTAGTAGATCAAAAATATGAATGAAGTTTGCCTTTGTTGGTTATTTGTAAAAATAAAATAGTTTAAATAGATATTAAACCCTATAAAAATGTGGATTAGATTTTCAAATAAGGGTTCTAATTATTGAAGGAAACTAATTTTAACACTTTTAATGTCTCGATAAATTTGACACAAGTTAACTTCACCATTTAGAAGGGTGACTTCACTATTTAGCAAGATGATTTCATCATTTTACAGATATACCAAAACATAACATTGGGAAATTTGTTGATTATTAGGATAACCTCATCATTTTATAGGATGAGTTCATTGTTTCTAGAAAAAGTATAAAGTATAGTTTACCTTTGAATGATTTTTTTATTTTATTTATGATTTTTTTGATGGTTCAAATTGAGTTCATTGTATGTATTTTAACTTCATGTTTTCCAGTAGAGAAGAGACTTCATGATTTGTTTAGATACCTCACTAATATGGAAATTAGTTTTTTGTTCATATTAAACATATAGAACACACATAGAGTGTTAAAATATATTTCACCAATTCATATTTTAAATTTGGTAATTAAATAAATAACTTCATTGGCACATAAGGAAACTTTTTTGATATACATGGTGACTTCACCATTTAGCAGAGAATAAAAATATGAGAAATTTAAAAGAAAAATAACTAATGCAATACCAAAATATGGTTTGATTGTGTATTTAGAAGACTTAGAAGGATCCCAAGGAGGTTTGTGAGATGAGTGTTCCCACTAACCATGGCATTTTGTAGAGAAAGAAACATAAAGAGGGTTAATACAACAGTAGTGAATGAAATCCAGAATGAATTCATGAATTAACACTCTATGCTTGTTACCTAGGGTAAGATAGAATTAGTAGATAAATAAATCAATAAAATAAGATGAAAAAGACATTTATCTTCCTTAAATACCCCATATAACAACTATTTTGTAAAGACTTGATCTTGGCTTGTGAAGTATGAGTCTTTGTCAATGCAGTTTATTCATTCCAATGGCATCTCCCCTTGTTCTCCAATGGATTTAATTAATCAAAATGAATAAATGGTGAAGATTTTAGCATTATTTTGGAATTATATATTTCTAGAAATAAATTTTGATAATTGTCCATGAATGCCCTTGTATTTATAGATTTCAAGAAATGATACCAACCAACCATTTCTAGATCAAGATGTGTGGTCCAAGATCGATTCAAGTTTGGTGACCAACTGCATTTAATTATTTAATTAATATTGCATTTATTAGGAATGGCTCAAAATTTTTGATTTTTATTGAATTTATGTGGATATTTTTTATTTTTAACTTTGTGATCGATGATTCCACATTTTCAGATATTTATTGAATTTTTATTTTTAAAAATTATACATTCACTAATTTGACATGGATTTTTCACTCAAGCATTTAATTGGTTTTAATTGGTTAAGTCATTATGATCATGACTTTTACAATTCTTAAAATTTGATTAGTTTCCTTATACTATTGGTTGAGAACATTTGAGATTGAATATGACCAAATGGAGGAGAGTGGGAAAATGACTAGTGTATGGATTTTGAATTCAAGCATGAGGTAGGAGGAGGGAGAGTTGAAGCTCAACAATCTAATAAATTCCATGATAATTTTTGAAAAGGCTCCTATTTCATCAGACACAAAAATGGATCATTTGGTACTCATGATGGAGTTGAGTCAGGGTTCACTGATACTAGACATTAACCCCACCAAAGGTAAAAATCTTGCTTCATGGGTGGATTTGGTCATGGGTGAGCATCACCTCAAACAAACCCTGGAGGAGACCTTCCTTGTTCCATCATGAAAAATATCTGAGGTATGTTTTTAAGTACCAAATTCCATCATTAAAAACATTGACACATCTCTATCGCATTCTATTTTGGTTAGATTTAATTATATTAGGCCAAATATTGATTCTTTTTAGAAATGCACCAATCACAAATGGAGACCAAATGGTCAAATTGACATAGTGTCCATGCCGAGGAAAATTTTCCTAATAAACTTATCCCATCTTGAAGACTATATAAGGATCCTCATGGGAGGTCCTTGGTTTATGGGGAAATCCATTATCAACCTCCGTAAGTGGAAGGCAGGTCTTAACCTTAACAACTTAATCTTGGAATATATTCTTATCTAGATTAATCTATTAGAACTCCCCCTAGATTTTTAGGTACCTGAGGTTATCTTTTGATTGATTATCTCTTGGTCAACCCATTTCTATCAACCCAGTAACCCAAGCTAGATGAAGACTCCTAGTAGCTCAAGTTTGTGTTTTCATTCTAGCTGATAAACCACTGATTAACTCCACTAAGATTAAGTCCAAATATAGGATCACCAAATAATTAAATTTGAGAGAGAATTGGAAATTTGAAAAACCTATAATGTCTTTAACCATTCCTCTAAAACATGTCCCCTCCTTAAGAAGCCCCTGATTCCCCCTTCCTTTGCCTGGGTTAAAAAAATCATCTACCCAGAACCCTCCCACACACACCCCCATCCCATCCCCCATCCTCCCCCTTTAAATCCCCCTACCCCATCCCCTTAAACCTACTTTGGACCCTATCAGATTGGGGAATAAATTTTTAGATGTAGCTCATCTGAAACTATCCATAGCTATAAGGATACTTAGGCCCCCTTGAGATATCCCCGTATCATCTTCCTCAACTAGACTAGTGTAAGCATTTTCAATTAGATTACAATCTCCTTTGAGGGATATCCTTACCAAAGTCATGTTTATATCCTTGATCACCCCTCACCCTCCTCTTAAGGCTCCTCAAGATAGTCTTTGCTTGATCTGTCCTTGTTCTATTGCTTGTTTAGTTGATTTGATGGACAAAGACCCAATTCTTCAAGAAATCAGCCCCTCTCAATTTCTTACAACTCCTTCTAGATGCTCGAAGGAATCAAGGCAATCATCCACCTTTGAAGGCTAGTGTTCCTCTGAAAATAAAGGTGAAGGCCTTGATCTATCCATAGAGTCAAATGAATAACCGTTGATGAATGTTCAAAAGAAAAAGGGCAGGTAAAAAGTAGAAGTTGGAAAAGACCAAAAACCTTTAGGCAGACCCTCATCCCAAAGTGTCAAGAAATCAAAAACAAGTAGATAGGTTGCAAAGGGTATGCAGATGAGCCTTACATATTTTCCAAACAATAAGAAATGAAAGTTATCTCTTAGAATATAAGGGAGCTAAATAACCCTGGGAAATAGAGAATGGTAAGAAATCTAATTGAAAAGTACAAAAATGATATTATTTTATTTTAAGAATATAGAATGTCTATAGAAAAACTCTTGAATATTAAATCTAACACTTGGGATAAATCTTTGTGTAGTTGTAGCAACTCTAGAGGTGCATCGGGTGGTCTTGTAGTGCTTTAGGACCCCAAGATTTTAGATGGTAATCCCCTAATTGTAACTGAGTCTCATATTAGAATTTTTTCCAATATATTTTCACTAAAAATGAATGGGTCCTCACTAATGTGTATGCCCCAAACTCAAGCAATGATAGGAATTGATTTTGGAAAAATCTAAAAGCATCCAAAAATATCTTCAAAAATTAGTGATGGATGGTGGTAGGGGAATTCAACACACCCCTATCCCCAAGAGAAAAGAAAGGGGGAATCTACTTCTTGACGAACAATATGCTAGATTTTAGTGAGTTTATTACTAAAGCTAGGTTTATTGGTGTGGAATTAAAAGGTAATCCCTATACGTGGTCTAACAAGAGATTGGGTGATAATCTCATCCAATTCAGACTTGACAAGTTTTTGATCTCTTTAAACTAGAATCTTGATTGAACCAATTATCTCTCTTCTTTTCCAAAGAGTGGGTCTGACTATAACCCACTTTTATTCTAAAGTGAGAAGATGGGTAGAGCCAAATGTACTCCCTTTAGATTCGAGAAAAAATGGCTTTCTAATCAAACATTGAAATATTCAATCAAGGAATGGTGACAATTCTTGGTATAAGGCTCTACAATGTACATCCTGGCTATGAAGTTTAGACATGTCAAATATAAACTCAAAGTCTCAAACAAGGAATTCTTTGGGAACATATTTCTTCAAAAATGGATTATAGAAGAGGAAATTAGTAGTTTATAATTAGAAATTATTGCATCTGGCTCTACCCCATCTCTCTAAAAAAATAAAAGAAACTTCTAAGCATTTTACACAACCTAGAAGCTAAGGAAGAAACTTATTGGTGACAAAAATCTAGGAAGATTTGGTTGAAGGAGGGGGACTGAAACACTAAGTTTTTCCATACCTCTACATTTAGGAATCAATAGGACATGTTAATATTATAAATCAAATGGGAGGATGGAATTTAATAAAAGGATAAAAAATCCATCAAGGGTCAAATTATCAATTTTTACAAGAATTTACCTGCTTTTGTTCCCCCTCAAGATGCTCAACTTAAAGATTAGGTGGTCAGTCTCATTGAAGGGGTTATATCCTAGGAGGATAATGCTTCCATCCTATCCCCCCCTTTGAATGATGAAATTAGCTCTATTTTATTTTCTATGGAAGGGGATAAATCCCTAGGTCTTGATGGTTTCCCTCCATTCCTTTTTTCAAGTTGTTTGGGACATTATTCAATCCAATGTCTGCCTAGTAGTCTCGACATTTTTCAAAGCTGGCACTATGCTATAAGATTTCAACAACACCTTTCTTATCCTCATCCCAAAGAAATATAAGGACATTCATTTGATGAACTTTAGGTACATTAGCTTATGTTCCACCTTCTACAAATTTTATAATAATCTTTGAAAATTCAAATTCTACTAGACAAAATGATTGTGAAACATCAAAGGGATTTCATCTTTGGTAGATAGATATTAGATGGTATTATTGTAGCCCATGAAACCATCCACTCAGTGGCCAACTCCTCTACACAAGGCATGTTCCTGAAACTAGACATAAACAGGGCATATGATAGGGTCTCCTAGTAATTTATCGATAAAATTCTTATCATATTTAGCTTTATTTAGTTTTTCATTATTTTTATCTTTTCTTGCATTTATACTCCCATGTTCTTAGTTATAATTAATGGTGTCCCTAGGGGTTATTATAGCTAGAAGAGGGCTAAGACAAGGACATCTTCTTTCCTTGTATTTATTCATCATCATGGTTGAATCTTTGAGTAGGTTCATAGACAAGTCCATAAATTCTAACACCATCAAAAGAATCACAGTGGCCCTTGACACTAGACCAGCCACTCATCAACAATTTGTAGATGACACATTGATGATGGGGGAAGCATTGGTTACTTAAGCTAAGTGTTTCAAAAAAAATTTGAAAATCTATGAGATTATTTTTTATTAGAGTGTAAACTTCTTTAAAAGTTCAATGTTTTTCATTAACACTCTAATAGCCCTACAAGAAATGATATCCAAGATTCTAGGATGTGTTATTAAAAACCTTCCCTCTTCATACCTTGGTATTCCTCTATTTTATAATTCCATGAAATTTGAGTTTTAGAACCCTCTTATTGACAAGATTCAGAGGAAGTTATCTAGGTGGAGGGGAAACATCCTTTAACAAGCTAAAAAAATTTAACATTTTAAGAGCTCCCTACAAAGCATCTCATTTTATTTCATTTCCTTATTTGTCATTCATAGAAAATTGGTCGAGCAGATTGAATAAATTAAAAAAAAATCTTTAGAGAGGATCTGAGGATAGATTCAGATTTCTCCTTATTTCCTAGAATAAGGTTTATCTTCTAACCTTGAAAGAAAAAATAGGGTTGAGAAGGGTGATATCCATGAACCAAGCACTCCTAGAAAAACAAGGCTAGAGGTTGATAAAGGAAGACAAATTTTGGACTAAAATTTTTAGGGCCAAATATCTAAATTTTAGGGAAGATCACTTATTTTCTCACTAATGAAGGTCTAGGTAATGATTTAGATTTTTGGTATGTACTAAGAACAAGAAAATATATCCTTAAAAAAGGCCTTAAATGGAATATAAGTAAAGGAACTAAATTTGAATTTTGGTAGGATTCATGGATTCAATCCCTTCTGGCCTCCTCCCTCTAAGACTTATAACTAGCCGATTTATTCAGGGATAACATCGATCATGAGGTTTGTGATTACTAGTAGGTTACAGAAGGTATAAAAAGATGGAAATATTTTCATTAAAAATATGCAAATAAATACCAAATTCTCTTTTTTCAATAATCAAATTTAACTCTCTAAAACATTCACATCGACATCTTTCCAAAAGAGGATGATATTATCTGGAAATTTGACCCCAATGAACTCTACTTAGTCAAATCTAGCTATCTCTCTCTCTAGTATTAGGAGGAGTTCAAGGATAATTGGAATAACCTATGGATTAAAAATCCCATTCCTAAAATCAATGTTTTCTTCTGGTTGGTTGCCCAAAACAAGATCCTCTTGGTGGATAATTTGATGAAGAGGGGAATCCCTATTCCTAATCGGTGTGTGCTCTACAAAAAGGATGATGAATCCACTAATAATTTTTTCCTCTCCTATCCTTTTCTCTCATCTATTTATTTCTCTTTCTTTAGCCTTTCCAACTTCTCCTAGGTCACCCAGGAAGCATCAGGGATATGATCACCCAATGCAAGCCAGCCTGGGATCCCCCCATTTAAAATTTTGGTGGAACTTGGCCTTTCCTTACATTTTTTGGGGAATTTGGTTATGGATAAGCTTGATCATATTTTATAACTATAAGCCCTCTCCCTCTTTAACCTTCAAGAGAATGATGGCATTTATGAAAGATAACTGGCTATCCTTTACTTCTTTTGATAAGCCTAATTCCCTTCTTTACTCCCAGATTCTTGGTCACCTAAATCTTGTTCTCCCAGGTACCTACCATAAATAGCGTGTAGACATATCTAAATTCAAGTGGTCTCATCTCCTACATGTTAAGCATGGGATATACTGAGAGGGGAGTGAATCAGTATATCATATATCTTATAAAACTTTCACTTAATTAAATTCCACTTAATCAAACATTCAAGATATGCAATAAAACTAAAACAATAAACACCACACAAGGGGGAGAGACATCAGATATAACATGGAAACCCAATGTGGGTAAAACCACAAAGAACAATCTCAAGTATATAAATGAGCACCAACCCAAATAATATTCACAAGCACCAACTTGTAGGAGCACCAACCCCTTTGCTGAGCACCAACCCATAAACTATTCGTGAGCACCAAACCATAGGAGCACCAACCCCTTTGCTGGGCACCAACCCAACTACTATTTATGAGCACTAACCCATAAGAGCACCAAGTCCTTTGCCGAGCACCAACCCAACAACAATTCATGAGAACTAACCCATAGGAGCACCAACCCCTTTGCCGAGCACCAACCCACAGGAGCACCAACCCCTTTGCCGAGAACCAACCCAACAACTATTCGTGAGCACCAACCCCTTTTTGTATACCACACAACTATCTCTCAATGTTGCTATCTCAACAAATGATCGTTCATTACAACATCTCTTTCCTCTCTCTCACCTTTTTTCTTCTAAGCTAGATATAACAAATACAAATCATATTCATCCCTCACAAATGCTCTTCTAAGCTAGATATTACAATATCAAATATATCTCTTTCACACATATTACAAATGGTTTCTCAAGGCTTTATTTATAACTTTCCAAATGACCTTTGGCCTTCCCCCTTTGTGACCCTTCAATCCTCATGGAAAATGGCACCAAACTTGTATGACCCTTCATATCCTTGCCTTTGAAAAGTCATGTGGTGACCCTTCATGAGCAACAATGTCCTTCCGTCTTTTGTCCTTATCTTGGTGACTTTTCGTATTCCTCAATGTGTCCCTTCATGAGAAATTGCACCCTTCCTCTTTTGTATTCACTTGGTGACTCTTGGAATTCCCTAAGATGACTCTTCATGGGAAAATGCATCCCATCCTTCTTTTGTCTTTACCCCGTGGATCTTTGACTTCTCTATGGGCCCTTATTTTGTCTCATATGCAACCAAAAATATATTCATTAATATTAACTAAATATTAACTCACATAACCAAGATATATCTATTAAAAATATCATTACATGAAATGGGGCCTTTATCACCAAAAATGCTAGGACCGTTGACATCAATGAGAATATTTCCAACAATATCCCCCTTTGTCATTGATGGCAACCTCAATCCTGAAACTACCACATACTATCACCTACACATATTGTCATCTAAAAACCTACAATAACTCCCCCTTATTATAGCAACCTGTACCTATTCCCTGTACCTATTTTTGCACCTATACCTGTACCTACTATTCTCCCCCTTTCACGTCAATGTCAAAGGGCCTACATGGAGCTAACGCTTAGCTCCCCCTCAATTGATGTTGAACATCAATGACAGAAAGTAATAGAAATTACTCCTAACTCTTCTTGCAGATCTTTGAATGTATCCTTTGATTGTGCCTTTGAGAAGATATCTGATAAATCATCACCTGTCTTTTGAGAATCTGTAATCAACTTGTTAGGTTGTGGAGCTAAAAGCTTCACAAGTATGCAAACATGGAGTAGGTGCTGAGTGTCACAGTAACTGGCGTCAGTCAGGCCAACCAACGTCAGTCAGAGGTGGACAGGAAGCTGCTAACATTGGTCAATGATCGACCAACATCGGTCATCTCTAGATAGACAACGACTGACGTTGGTCACCTGTGCAGTTCTAGAATTGTTAGTTTCATGAACAGTTTGTTTAACAAACCAGTTGTTTGCATGTAAAGACTAATTTTAGTCTTGGCGCTGTGGTTCTAATTATTGTAGTTAGAAGTCTAATTATTATTTGTATGGGATATTTTTAAGAGACCCATGGGATGTATTGTAAAGTGTGCTAGATAGAGAGAGCAAGGTTAGCTCCTTTAGAGGGAAGAGCACAAGGTTAGCTCCTCATAGTGCCACAGTGCCAAGTGTGTATGATCAGGTAGATCTATGGGAGAGCAAGATCTAGTAGAGGATCCACAGGGGTGCTGGTTTGAAGGATCAAAGAAGGGATCCTCAGTGGGGAGAATCATAAGGACTTGGTGAGGCAAGGACAAGGGTTCTTTTGGGTGTGTATGATCTAGGTCGGCAGGTGTGCAAGGCCAGGTTGATATGCGGTATGGTAAGATCAGGTGAGATTTACATGGTAAGTAAGGTCGATTGATCTGTAGGTGTGTGTGTGTGTGTGAGATCTAGGTTTATAGGTGTGCAAAACCAGATTGATTTGTAGGTGGAAGCAAGATTAGGGAGATTAGCAACACAATAGGTAACAAGATCATGTGAGATCTACTTAGAGTACGTGGTGTACTCAGACTTAAAGTACGTGGAGTACTTATTAGACTGGCAGTATTGTTATTGATAGGTGGACTGGCAGTATTGTTTCTGACTGGTGGAGGTGAATAACAACTCTATGTTTGAGTTGTTTGTTGTGACCTTAATTGAGAGAGATAACTCTTGAAGGAAATTAATGTACGCCCTAGAGGTGTGGGAGCCCTAGAGGTGTGGGAAGAAGAGTGTGACTTCTTTATTGTAATTCCATCTGGAAGAGTATTAATACAATTGTGTATTGTCTCTCATATTCTGTCCTATTTTTGATTTCTAGTTACTTGTTACTTCTGGTTAAATTTCATGTTTAGTTACTTATACAAGGTAATCAATTGTGATCCTAATCCTGACATAACTCATTTGAATATTTTATTATAATTTCACAACCTATTGCATACAACTTTAATATGTATCCCTGAACACATATTTGACTTACACTCAATAGATTATGCTTTACAAAACATTCTTAGTCTTGGTTCTACTATTATCCAAACTTAAAGTACCTTTTCCAGCTACCCTTGCAGTGGTTTTATCTTCAAATTTCACTATGACACCATTGATCTTCTTTACTCTTATCTCCTGTCATATGCCTTGAACATCCACTATCAACGAACCATGGCTGATCTTTATTTCTTACATGCAAAGTTGTTTGAACCTTCTTCTTGATGAATGGAGCGTTGAAACTCTGATCCTTCTTCATTGAATTTGCATGAGTATCCTTCCCCTTATTTTTGAAAATATTAGCTCTTTTTCAACATTCTATTATCTTATGACCCATATCTATTTGAGACACCTTCAAACTTTTAAACACTGCATAGCCTCAAACCGTAATACTAATGCAAAATTTTCTTCAAAAATATATTCCCTCAAAAGATATACAAGTTAATCTGCCAACTCACCTTCTTGTCATGCAACATAGCCATGACCCAATAGCATCCACCATGCCTTAATTTTTCTTAAAAGTGTCTCCTTGAAGCCTAGAAGAGGACACCCCACATAAAAGGGTTGTAGAAACAAATCTCAGGAGATTCCCACATCTCCTCTATTTCTTCCTTGATCTTCTTGTGTTTTTCTTTTAGAATCTGTTTAAGCATGTCTAACCTTTTTGACTTACTAACCTCAACATTTATGATATTTTTCATCTGCTCAACTTTTGCAACTATCTTATCTTGACAAAGCTCATGTTAAAATGTAACAAGAGATTCTTCACAATCCTTTTTATTCGATTCTTTTTCTACTATAACAAGTAATTCATTCTCACTCTTAAACTCAACCTGATCAACCTTTACTATTTTAGGTCTCCAAACCTGAATTTGACTCTTCTCATATTTTTTAGGGGCTCTATGTCCTTTGACATACCTTGAATATCTCTTTACTTTATTTTGACATAATTTATCAATATGGCCAACCTTATGACAACAAAAGCAAATAATATTTCTCATACCTTTTTCTTGAATGTGACTAAGATCTCCCTTTGATTGATTGCTTCTCCTTATACAGTCTCTTGCCCTATGACTAACATGATGACAAACAAAGCAATGGCCATGAAAATAATTTGAAAACTTGAAAGCATTGGGTTGCTTGATTGGCTTCTTTAATTTTCCTTCAAAACTTGCATCCTTCTTTCCTTGGACTAATATTTCATGATATTTCTCAACCTTGATTATAAGCTTCTCATGATTATCCTTTAAATAACCTAACTCAACCTTCAATGGCTTACACTCTTCTTCTCTTGATATCAAACTTGAATTTGCAACCTATAACTTATTCTTAAGATCTTGAATAAATATCTTATTTTCTTTTACTTCTATAGCCAACTTGGAATCCAAGATACACACCTATTATTTAAGAGCTTCAACCACAGATTTCAACTCTTGATTCTTCTTCTTTAGCTTCTTGGCCATCTTGTGCTTTTCCTTGATCTACCTTCAAGCTGTTAAACCCTTTCTGAAGAAACCTACTCTAATACCAATTGTTAAGCATGGGATATACTAAGAGGGGGGGGGGGTGAATCAGTATATCATATATCTTATAGAACTTTCCCTTAATTAAATTCTACTTAATCAAACATTCAAGATATGTAATAAAACTAAAACAATAAACACCACACAAGAGAGAGATACCAGATATAATGTGGAAACCCAATGTGGGAAAAACCATAGAGAATAATCTCAATATATGAATGAGCACCAACCCAAATAATATTTGCAAGCACCAACTTGCAGGAGCACCAACCCCTTTGCTGAGCACCAAACCATAGGAGTACCAACTCCTTTACTGAGTACCAACCCATCAACTATTCATGAGCACCAACCCAACAAAATTTATGAGCACCAACCGACAAGAGCACCAACCCCTTTGTCGAGCACCAAACCAGCAACAATTTGTGAGCACTAACCCATAGGAGCACCAACCCCTTTATCGAGAACCAACCCAGTAACTATTTGTGAGCACCAACCCATAAGAGCACCAACCCCTTTGTGTATACCACACAACTATCTCTCAATGTTGCTATCTCAAAAAATGATAGTTCATTACAACATCTCTTTCCTCTCTCTCACCTTTGCTCTTCTAAGCTAGATATAACAAATACAAATCATATTCATCCCTCACAAATGCTCTTCTAAGCTAGATATTATAATATCAAATCTATCTCTTTCACACATATTACAAATGGCTTCTCAAGCCTTTATTTATATCTTTCCAAATGACCTTTGGCCTTCCCCCTTTGTGACCCTTCAATCCTCATGGAAAATGGCACCAAACTTGTATGACCCTTCATATCCTTGCCTTTGAAAAGTCATGTGGTGACCCTTCATGAGCAAAAACGTCCTTCCCTCTTTTGTCCTTATCTTGGTGACCTTTCGTATTCCTCAAAGTGTCCCTTCATGAGAAAATTTTCCCTTCCTCTTTTGTATTCACTTGGTGACTCTTAGAATTCCCCAAGAGGACTCTTCATGGGAAAATGCGTCCCATCCTTCTTTTGTCTTTACCCCATGGCTCTTTGACTTCTCCATGGGCCCTTCTTTTGTCTCATATGCAACCAAAAATATATTCATTAATATTAAATAAATATTAACTCACATTAGCCAAGATATATCTATTAAAAATATCATTAAATTCAATGGGGCCTTTATCACCAAAAATGCTAGACCTTTGACATCAATGACAATATTTCCAACACTACATAACTAACTTAAGCTAAATCTTTATAGGAATGTGAAAGGTAACCTAAGTCTCACAGAAGTAGGAGGTACCATCAAGGATTTTATGGGAATCTTAAGGCTATGTACATGGGTCCTCTAAGGACCCAAATGAATCATATTACAGAAGCCTATACAACTCTTTGGGGTATCAACCTCACTGTCATGTTGGGTATGGAGTTTTTTCAAATCGAGGGGGATTTTATGAACATCATAAATTACCTAAAAGGTCTAACTCACTCATCGTGGAATTTTTTTGAGATTATAAGTAATGTTAAAAACTTGATGTCTCATTTCAAAGGGGATTTCTTGGTATACATGTATAGATAATGGAACAAAAGTGTTGATAAGATGGCTAACGTCAGGGTACATTCTAGCCCTTCCTTAGCTGGCATGGTACTAACCTCCCTACTAATGTCAATCCATTAATTGACTTAGATAGAGGATAACTTACACAAAGAAATGATGGCCCCTTTAATGATGAATCAAATCCAATTTAAGGGAATAAATGGAAAAATGTGTAAGGAGATAATTATCTAGTC
>JARHVA010007984.1:567500-575261 GCA_037957365.1 Torreya grandis | reverse complement strand
TCTAACAAGAATGTTTAGGGAAATATGAGGATCACCATTCCTTATATCATAATAAAAAAATTTATTCTAAAATAAATTCCCATTCATATTTTGATGGGATTGAACACTTACATGATGATGTCCAATTGGATGGCTCTCATATAATCCCTGCTATGTCATATGTGTAAATTTTTTCTACATTGTTAAATAAACAATAATTTTAATTTAATTAATAAACCAATGAAGATCTAAGACTATTCCTTCTTTAATACATGCTCACAGATGATGTAGGAAAATATTTTATAGAGGTATTACTTGATCTCCATGAGATATTTTCCTAAGCTTATCTAGACATGCCAAAAATAGATCCTATAATTGCATTGTACAATATGGTTCAAAAAACCTGATGTGAGGCTAATTAAATAGAAAAATAGAATGATTCATTTGAAATTAGCCTTGATGGTCAAATAATAAATTCAAAATCTAGTTTATGTTAAGTTTATTAGATCAATGAATTACATCAAATAGGTTTATAATATTATACTGGTCACTAAGCCTAATGGAAAAATTATATTTTGAGATATAAACAAATCATTTCCTATAGATGATTCCTCATTACCAAAAGTTATATGATTGGGGATTATATATATGGTTATGAAATTTTATCATTTATTGGTGGATTTTTTGGATACAATAAAATAAATATTAATTGTAAAACCAAATTTACAATACCATAGGGAACTCTATTATGTGGTTATGCCTTTCGATTGAAGAATGTGAGAGATAATTATAAAAGAGACATGGAACACATATTTAATGAAATTATTCATTAAAATATTGAATATTATTTAGATGAATTAATTTAAAAATATAAAAAAGGAAAATTTGATGCTACAAATTTACAACAAATGTTTGAACATCTACGCAAATACAATGTGCACTTAAACCCTAATAAATGTGTATTTAGGGTATCTTAAGGTAAATTGTTAGGTTGTATCATATCAAACATGGTATATAGGTCAATATAAATAAATTCAAGGCTATTTTATAAATTCTTCTACCCAAAGGTTTAAACAAATTAATATGTTTACAAGGAAGAATTTAGGAAATACAAAAAATTATGATTTGGTTAGTTGATAAGAAGTAACCATGAATTTAATGAGAATTGTCAAAATATTTGTAGTTAAATAAAATAATATCTACCTGATCCACCAATACTGATGCCTCAAATTCCAAATAAGCCTTTTTTGGTGTACATTTCTGATACATAACATGCTTAAAGAGATTTGTTTGCATAACACCATGATGATCATAAAAAAACATGCATTTTATTAAATTATCCATACACTTGTGGAATATGAAAAAAACTATAATGTAGTGGATAAGTTTTACCAGGCCATTTCTATAAAAAAAATTATACACTACATGCTTAATAATGATACACATGTCATATCAAAGGTGGATCTACTAAAGTATCTCATGATGAAAACATATTTTTCAGCACACATAACTAAGTGGGTGATGTTACTTATAAAATTTATATCTGAAAACATGTATAGGGGTAGGTAGTTGCATATTAATTAGCTACAACACCACTACTTGACACAACACCAATCAATGATATTTTTATATATTATCTTACTCCATATCATATTAATGATGATATATGGATTATGTATTTTGATGGATCTAAATTTACCTTAGGAACTGAGGCTAGAATAATTCAAATCACTCATTAGGCATAGCCCATATGATTGGCATGCCACTTAGGGTTCTCATGTAAAAATAAAATATTAGACAATGATGCATTGATTTTAGGGTTATACATTATACACCAATTAAAAATAAAATGTATTCAAATATAATGTGATTCTAAACTTATGGGAAACCATGTTTTAGAGATTTATTAAAAAAAGTTAAGAAATTTGATGCCATATAGATATATGATACAAAGTTTTTTGACATACTTTAATAAAAATAAAATTGAGAGCATAGCTCATAAAACTAATCATCATGCAAATTATATGACTAGTGTAGATTATCTTATTCCTATCAAAATAAATGATGATTAGGTTATTTTGAATATAATTTTTTTATAGAAACCCTATTAAGACATAATTCATGGACACCTTAGTGGTATTATTGTTACACAATTTAAAATTAATTAAGAATGGTATAACAATATCTACAATTTCCTATGTAGCGATATTACCCCATAAAATTTCTCACAAAATGACAAATGTAAATCTCAATAAGACATAATTATTTATGTTAAATTTAGAGGTGATCATTTTAGATGATCATCTGATGAAGATTTTCTTCAATTCCTTAGTTGTGAGGAGGCCAAGATAGCATTATGAAAATTAAATGACAATGAATGCAAGGAACATTTTAGAAACAAATCCATGTCTTATAAGTTATTATGGATTGGTTACTATTGGCCTATGATGGATAATGAATGTTAAGAACATGTAAGATTAAGAATACAATTCCAATGGAAAAATAATTTAGACCATATGCCTTTAAAAGAGTTACAACCTATTGTATCACCATAACCATTTTCATTTTAGGGAGTTAGTTTGGTAGGAAACATAAATCCAAAATCATTAGAGGGTCATAAGTTCATCATTATATTGTAAAAATATTTTATAAAATGGGTTGAGGAAATACCATTTAAATCAACTACAGGGAAGGACATATGTTACTATTTTATGACTGATATTATTTTATAATGTGGTCTCCTTTTAGATATTATCAAAGATAATGGGTTCACCTTCAAGAATAAGTCTTTTTAAGAAGTTTTGTACTAAGTTAAAAAAATGTCATACATTTTCCACCCCTTATTGTCTATAATGAAATGGGAAATAAGATGAAAAAATTAGTACAATTTAAAAAATATAAAATAAAATAATTAAAATCATGGTGAGGATTCACATAATCATATTATTTATGCCTTGTGTTCTTGTTGCATGAGTGTTGACACACCCATGAGGACTACTCCATATTTTCTTCTTTATGATGTGGAAGTTTTATTGCATTTAAAACTAAATATGCCCTCATTGAATGTTTCTCTTGTATACATCATCAAAGATAATGAATATCATGAAAATGATCACATTAGTTAGAAATGTTGGATAAAAAATGAATCCATGCTATTCAATATCTATAAGAATATCAGAACTGCATTAAAATGCATATAACAAGAACATTTGAGCTTAACAATTTGAAATTGGTGAAATGGAACTATAACAAATTGAAAATACACCAAGATAGATAAAGAGAGCAATGGAAATTTAAAACTGAATTGGTTAAAACTATATTTATTACATAGAATATTAGCACATGGCTTTATCCTTTGGATTTAGTTTAATTAAAACCTATGAAGAACCCCAAAAACATCATGCAATTACCTATTGTTTACACATAATCATCTCATATTCCAAAAAAATAAAAAATAAAAACCCAAAACAAAAATAATTAAAATATTCACAAAAATCAAAATCAGGACATATGCAACAAATGCATTGCTTGTTACATGATTGCTTATTGTTTAATTTATCATATACATGTTATATTACATATATATTTTATCCAAATATGATTTTCAAGTTATACATGAGAAATATGTAGCACATGCAAGTTAAATATCATACATGGACATTTAGATGCAAGAAATTCCTTATACACACGGGCTACCTTTCTACATTGGGAGTATGTCTACACTAAGGACGTCTTGGTACAATTTATAGGTTATATATTTTTATGACAATTTAACATATTGATTTACTCAAATTTTTTATAATGACTTGATTTTTTGTATAATATTGAGGGTGATATATTCTATAAATGTTTTTACTTTGTGATGGTAGATGATGACATTGTTGTTTATGTAGACTACCATTGCTTCATCTATCCATGTTTCAAGATGTTGTTTTCTACATTATCTAATGATTGATGTATGTTATATTAAATTTTTATATGAATTCATTAAATGTATGTTGTCACAATATGCATTATTTGTGTCAAATATCCTCTCATACATGCCATGTTCGTGTTGTTGTCTGTGTCAAGTCAGAGTCAAGCTAGAGTTCAACCATGCTTTGAGTTATGTGTGTCATGATCATCATATTGTGTGCCTATATTTTAACATATTTACAAGGTTTATGAGCTTTATGTTATGATTTATACCATGCATTATTTTATTGTGTGATGTCATTATTTATATTATGCATCTATCTATGATGATTATTATTGTGAGCTTAATTTCTATATCTATTCGACATGACACTTATATGCCTATTACCTTGGATGAAATGTTTTATATGTATGTGAGTGATCAAGTATTTATATGATGAAATATATTATCATGTTATCAAACATTCTTTACATGATTACACTCTTATATATAAAAAATGTGTATAACTCATTTCTTTTGATATGTGTGTTTTGCAGGCCTCATCCTTCATTTCAAAAAGGGTGGAATGGGTTTCTCCTATAGATTTAGGTCTTGATGTATAAATTATATAGATTAAGGAAAAGATGACATGGTTTAGATAGATATGGATTGATCAGATTGAGGTATATGTTGGGTGTTTTATAGGATTATGAGGAATAATTGAAAGGTTTTATGACATGAGACATATTACATAGATGAAATCAAGCAGGTTTATTAGATTTATTAGATCAAGCATGTTAATCACATTTATTAGATTCAGATAATTTATCAAATTGGGAAGATTAACAAATAGATTATGGAATTTTGTATCACATTGTGCTATAGATTTATTAGATTTGGGTGCATGAATGTTTTTCATGAATACATTTTTATATTTATGTGATGAAATTTAGGGTATATGTAGGAAATTTGGGTTTAAAATATGATTCCAATGATAAATTTAGAGTCTCAATTTTCATATGAACATATTTTGGAGTTCCAACAACAAAGAGTTATGATTATATTCTAAGCAGTGCAATTGAGGTTTTGTATTGCTCAACTTCAATCACTTTTTTGTCTCTAATGAGGGTTGAGAAATTCATGATTCTCAACCAATGTTTTAATAAATGGCATCTACTTGGGCTGTTATCACCCTTGGAATTCTCAAATTGAGTTCAATATGGGTAATCTCGGTTCACATACCCATAAGCGTATTATTATATTTACTTTTCAATTTCAAGTAATTCAATTATCTGGATTATTTCATATTTTCTATCATGACTAGAAATTTATTCCTACATGTTTCCATACAATTTTTAAATGGATATAAAAAATATATTTTTGGCATACCTTATAGCATTAAGTGAAATTAGACATAGATACCAAATTTATTTCTTTTTACCTTTTAATCTAGGATTTCCAATACTAGATCGGGGTGATGGGGAGGCATAAGTGGAGGAAGGAGGAGGTGTTGGGAATTTGTAGACACCTAATTTTGTTATTATATAATTTAAAAAATAATTTTTTAAAAATACTTATCATACATGACTTGTACATAGACATTTAACTCATGTACACCCCTTACCATATATGTTTATCTATCTATTGACTTGGCCATCCTAATTTTTGTCATTCATATCAATAATATCCGTAGTGTATATAATAAAAAAATATAATACTAATAGTACTATCAGCATATTACATATCAATATATTTCCCTCATGGATAATGCCAATAATATTTAGACACTATCAACTACCACAAGCATCCAACTTCACTGACAAATTCCCAAGACTTCTAATGACTATTTTTTAAATTCAAATATTTCCCTTTAGTTTACATAAGCAATTTTCCTATGTTAGTTATGGACTAAAATATCATAGAGTCATTTATAAATAGAAATAAATCCTAAGGATATTCCTATCATGACGTATCTAGCACTAATCTTGGAAATTTTGACAAATCCAAATTCACAAACTTAAGACACTATCCAAAAGTATCCATATCTAAAATCCCTTAAAGGAGAAATTAAAAAAACAAGTTTAAATACAAATGCAAGGTCAAAATTGCATGTTTTAAAGCGTATAAACCCAAAGCATTGCATTGTATTATAGTGGATCACCAACACGCCCCCACACACACATGCATGCACACACACACACACACACACACACACACACACACACACACACACACACACACACACACACACACACACACACACACACACACACACACACACACACACACACACACACACACACACACACACAGAGCACACACACACACACACACACACACACACACACACACACACACACACACAGAGGTGGGATAAATACATTTAATTCAAACCCTCATTAGAGTATTGTAACATATGAAATTGTGAAAAAATAATTTGCAAGTGATGTGGTTTATCCAACCCATATTTTAGCCCCTTATATCAGTTAAAATTTATGTCAAAAGTGGAGATAGAGTTTCAAGTCAAATGAATAAAAATAAATTTTTTTGCACACATCCAAGGTTAATAAATAATATGAAAATCATATCGACAATTAGGCACAATAATTTATGGTTGAATGAATCGGTAAAATAAATAAATATAGTACTAAAAAAAGTGGATAGTATCATTTATTATACTTATTTGTTGTTATTATGTTTCTCCTCCCTCCTTATGTAAAAAACACCCTCTTCATTTTAAAAGGTTATTTGAAACTATTTTTGGCTCTCCTAATCCCTTTCTTGTTGTTGCTTTCCAAATGTATTCTTTTCTATGTTGTTTCTACTTCTTGGGCATTCATTAAATTCCTCCAATCATGAAATATCAACAACAATCATAAAAATAAAATTATTATCTTTCTTAAGTGTTCATACAATGATTTTCCTATGCTTGTAACTTCCAACATAGGTTTTCTTTGTTGAAATGATGATGGGTACATCATGTCCAAGCATAACCAAACAAATCAATATAATTTTTTTGGATGAACTGGCTTGAGTAATTCAATATAAGACTTTATGTATGCCAAGTGTTTTATGAAAATCTTAAAATAGAAAATGCAACAAAAAATTGAAATTAGAAATTATATTTTTTTATTTTTTTATGATCAAATATTGCTTGTTCACCTTGGATTATCTTGCATCAAACACCTAAAATAATTAAAATGTGAGATCCTTATCACATAGATGGATTAAGTGGTAAAACCAATCTCTTTACAATTGAGATTAATGACCATTTCATTCCATTTTAGCACACCAAACACCTCATTTGATTTTATCTTTTCCTCTTCCATTTCTAGCTTTTTCTTTATGACTTCAAATCCTTCCACTTTTGCTTATCTCTTCTATTTTTTTTGCTTCTTTTTGGATTAGACCTACAATAGCCTAACCACCTCAAAAAAATTATTATTTTATTCATTTTCCTTCTTCTTGTGGGCTACTTCCGACCTTAATTTGACCACATCCACTAAGATGTTCCCTCTTACATCTTGCTTTCTCTTATGGGATTATATTCACTACCATATGAATAACTTATTTAAAATCCTATATTGATTTTTTATCCACTATCCAACCTATTATTAGAATATTCCTTTTGTAACTCTTTTATATTTATAACTTGTCATTTTTCATGGATGTTATCTCTTCCTCTACTCTTGTCCTTGCTATGACCACCTCAATTATGGTTTATTCATTCCTAATAGTCGTAAAATAATCTTCTTATTTTACTCTTCTTCATATGATTTGGATGATATACAAATCAGTATCTCCTATTTGCATCTTGATAACTCAAGTGGCTCACTCCCTTCATCTTAGAAGGCCTCTTTAAATGCCTCATTTTCTCTATTTTTATA
>JARHVA010007984.1:532500-562500 GCA_037957365.1 Torreya grandis | reverse complement strand
ATGTAAGAAATGAAGGAAAATATCATGATCCATGAATGAAAATAAATATTTTAAAATTAAATAAAGGTAAATTATTAGTGTTTAAAGTAAAATTTGATTCAAATTTAAGACTTCATTTTAATTTTTTGAGATTTCATACTAGCATGAAAGTCACATATGGATTAGGACTTTCATCTATGAATTACTTACTTAAGTGAATTAAATTTCTATTCCAAAATTATTTATAAATAGGAGCTTGGTAATCACAGATGGATAACACAATCCACCAATAACTCCCTTTAGTTTTTGATGTATTTGCAAAGTGTTATGAAATGATAGGGTTCTAAGGAAGAAGACTTGTTTCCTATTAATTTGAAGTGAACTATGGAAAAGAGATTGAGGTTTTAGGAGAAAAAGAACATGGTCATTAAAATAGTTTCAAACCATCTAATTTTTTTCTTAAATGCACACATACAATTCTAGATGTGCTAGTAAAGGAGTGCTACACTTTTGGTAGTCCACGAAAGTTTTATGTTCAACTTGAGTTTTCTAAATTTTGTTTGTCCCACCTTACGGACTATTATCTAGATCCTCTTTCTCATGATTATCTCTAGATTCATGAAAATTTATATATTATTATAGAACACTCTCTTTTTAATTTTAAATTATTCAAGAATATTCTTTATTGCAATTAGGTCTTGTTTTAAGTTTTTAATTATGGTAAATCTAAAGAGATATAATTTCAAAGTACTTTAGGTGTATGTAGTGAATTTGGATGTAAAACTAGTTTTATTATACTAACAGTACATCCCATAAAATTCATAGAAAATTTAATCTAACAAAATATGAGTGACACATAACCAACCCTAAATGGTGTAATAATAAATTAGGACAATACAATTTCATCAATATGTATTGGCAATAAATGTATTACACCTATATATGCAAAATAAATAACCTAATCAATTTTAACTAAGTGTAAATGTCTATAAAATAATAATTATTCCTACCTAATAATTCTAGATAAAAAATTAGACCATTAACATAGGGCTTATAATCATACTCTTATATTGCAAGATCTGGTGATAGTTCTCATAATTTGCTAGTGTAAATATGTGATTAAAAGTGAGAGATATCTTTCCCATAATTCTTACAATGAAAAATATTATATGAAAAGTGAAAAGGAAGCTCCTAACAAGTACAAAATATTGTGCATAGCCATGAAAGATGATAGGAAGGCCTGAAATGTAATTGATGGCTCTGTTCTCTTTACTTAGATCTTCAATTCATTTGCTTTGATCTTCATGTTGCAACACTTACAACCAATAAAATAAAATATGTTATCCTTTCCATAGATTAATTAAAACATATAAAACATAAGATAAATAATGATTTTTTGGGGACTATGTTGTGTGTATCTTTTGTGTTAAATGAGATACAATGATTGTATATTTAAAGACACAATTGAATTCAATTTGGTATGTTATTGGTATATTCAAATTGATTAAAATATTATGAAGGTGGGACCTAAAAAGTGAGTGCATTCTTAATTAGAAGGACCCAAAATGCATGCCTAAAAGAGTAGTGTGTGCTTTAGAGGGACCTAGAAGTATCTCTACACTATGTGTTCAAAAACATGACTTGAGAGAGGACAAAAAAATGGAAAAAAAATAAGAAGAAAATAGAAGAAACCCTAAAACATCCCAATATAAAATAATTTAGACCAATTCTCAATAATAGATAACTACAGTAAAATCATATAATTTAATGACTAATAAATGCATTGGGGCTATTTTTTATGGTCTATACACATCTAAATTTTGATCTATTGATCTTTTTAAAAGATATAACATTCATTGATGGTCATGATTATCAAATACTATTAAACCATGATTTATCTCTAGAATAATTAGGTTGCCTGAAAAGATTTAAAAAAATTATATACATCCATCTATTATTATAAAAAAAATAAAATTAATCTCTTTTTAAGTATAACATGAATCCTTATTCATGTTTTTATAAGAAATTTTTGTGAAAAATGAAAATCATGTTTTTGACGAAACTATATAAAAATAAACCATATATTGATGCTTAGCGTTGTAATAAAAAAATGAAGAGCATAAAGACAAAAGGCTTACTATTATTTTTAAAATTTTCTCAAGGCGCTAACACTATTTGGAGATAAATTATAATCCAACATCTTTAAGGTCTACATATTACATAAAATTTGTTTGTTCTTGCAATGGCACTTTAGAAGAATGTGGTTAGCTAGGTCTGAACTCCTACTAGATTTATAAAAGACATCATTAGCACCATTAGTGTTAAATAATTTTTTCTACTTTATCCTATTTTGTTTGGTCTCTATATTAATGAATTATAGGATACTATTGCAAGTTCAGGGAAAAGAGGTGAAAGACCTATTCTTTATGAAATAATCCTTACTATTTTTGATGAATTATTCTCATGTCAAATATTGTTGTAGGCCCAAAAATATATCTTGATATTCTAATCTCATTTTGTGATACTCATAGTTTATAAGTGAACTTTAGTAAAACAAAGGTCATGGGTTTCAACACAACTAAACAAAAAGCACAAGAAACTAATCTCATTTAGAAAAGAATTTTGGTTGTAGTGGTTTTCTCCTATACTTACCTTGATGTGCCTTTCAGATGGAATCGCTTTAATATGAACCCTAATATAGATGAGAGATTATGAAAAGGGTATGTTACACTTAGTAACTTCTAAAATAATGTTTCTAGATCTTTAGTTTTAGGATTCTAATGGTATTATATGGTTATGAGATTCAGGGACCTAGACTTAATAGTACAAGTTAGAATCAGGTTGGTAGAGTTATTATTTTCATGATATCCAAAAACTTGTGGGAAAAAAGTTAGTTCCATGTGCAATTACTTTCTCTTATTTTGGCATTTATCCCCTTGATAATTTACTTTTTTTCCATGTAGTGATGTTTCTTCCCAAATTAAGATCGATGGAAAATATAAAAATTGAGCATAACAAGTATCTATTCAAGGATCTTCAATCATCTATGAATTTTTGTGAACAAGGGATAAAGAACACTTCATATCCTTAATGCATGTCTTTTATACATGGAATTTGTTTTGATATTAATCATTTTCCTCCTAATTCCTTTCCATCAAAGCTCCCTACATGTTGAAATGATATATTCATAGAGGCATCATAGATGAGCACTACAAATCCTATATAAAATCAACATAGGTAGAACTATCGAACCTATTATCAATAAAAATGTGTCACTGCTTGGAGCATTATCTTCAAATAGAAGACATATATTATTAGTCCCAAGTACACTAGGATATCTTTTGGTTTGAGATTTTCTTTGGCTCAATTGCGGGTATGTTCTTATCAAGTTTCCATGGAGATAGAGCACTTTACTCTCTGACGTGAGTGTATATGTAAACTTTACAATAATGAACTATAACCATAAGAGCATTTTGTATTTAGGTGTCAAGTGTATTATGAGACCTATGACATAGTTTATTGCATATTTAGAGGAAATAAAAGATCTATATAAGATAGTTCAACTTCAAATTCATTTCTTCAACATCCAATGACAAATTATTAAAAGAAATATCTCAACAACTTAACTTTTATGTTTTTTGTTTTATGTTTTTTTTTTCTTGTACATTCTTTCTTAAAATTCTATTACTATATTATATTAACATATTCAAATTTCATTACTTTTGGATTGATGTTTTTTTTCCTCGCTTAAAACTAAATAGAAGAATGCATTTTAAAATGTGGTGGGTCCAGAAAAGTGACTAGTGTTACAATTTTTATGGGGACTAGAAATTCTTAGATGTGGTTGTGTTCAAACGGAGAGGGACCAAAAGGCAGGTGAAATAGACAAGTGATGTTGTGCGGTGGATTCGTTTCGTCTAGATATGTGAGGACCGATGTTCGATTGTGGAAATAAGGCATGTGAAATAGACAAGTGAGGCAAGTGCTTTATAAGGTAGGAGGGGACCCTAATTATTTATAAGGTAAAGGGGTATTGCTCAGAAGCAACTAGTGAAATATTCCAACTCTTTGAAAGAGACAAGTGATTTATAAGGTGGGGGTCCCTTTATGAGGACTAGCTAATTAATTTTAAGAGTCTTGTTCAGAATTAGTAGCCAGTGAAATGTGGGCACCCTCGAAAGAGGCAAGAAATTTGTAGGGTAGGGTTCCTGTAAAAGTGATGGAAATCGGTGAAAAATGATAATTATCTTTAAGGGGTACTGCTCATGTCAGAAAATAAAAACATATAAAAATAGAAAATAGAACACACACAGATTGCTACAACAATCATGGAACAAGATTTTTATTAATCTTCTTGAATCTTGTAGATCTTTTTGATCTTGCTTATCTTGCTCAAATTACAATACTGCCCCATGGGTCTATTAAATAGATATTAAAGCAAACAATAATTAGAAAAACAAACTCAAGACTAATTTCAGTGTTTACATGCAAACTAACTGTTTGTCTGACTGATTGAATGTTAACTGCTTCTCTAACAGTTTAACTAACTGTTTGATAATTGACTGACCTCTAACTGATTGTTAACTGCTGCATGCATGAGGAGTGGAGAAATTAACTCCAGTCTCCAACAGCTCAAAAGCTTCCAAGAAGTGAAATGTGGGCACCGATGAAAATGAGATGCAAGGTCCCCCGTGAAAGAAATGGAAATCGGTGAAATAGTCCCCTGTGAAAGTGAAATTTTACTTTGCTAGGAGATGCATAAAGAGCTCGCAATTTTGACAAGTTGACAAGTTCGTTCATCACATCATACAATTCTTTTGATCATAATTTTATTCAAACATGGTATTTTCATATGAGGTATAGGCCCGCCCATTAGTGTACGAGGTATAGGCCCGCCCATAGAAACTGTGTCATCGAGAGACAGCAATGGAAGAACGGCTAAAGCACTGGACATTGATGAAGGAGGAGTTCCTGGGTTGATTGCTGCTCTTGTCCTCCACTTCTTAGAGACTCAACTTCAGGTATCAAAATGATAATTACGTTTTGTTAGTTTTCAGAGAAATTAGATGGTGAAGAGGTGAGAATAGCAGATTATTTCAATTCATAGCTGGCACCAGCACAGGAGCCTTGGTGGCCGCCATGTTAGCATCTCCGAATGATGACTGGCGCCCCATGTTTGCTGCCGAAGGCATCTATGACTTGTACTTGGAGAAGAGTTCAATTGTTTTTCCAACAACGTAAGATGTTATATTTTCTATATATCAGCTAAGACTCCAACCTATTTCCAACATTCCGCTCATATACGCATGCTTTGTTTTCTTATTATAAAATGCAGATCAGTGTTCATTAATTTGATTGATGAATATGTTGTCGATGCAGATGTAAAATTATTCAAATGTTAAATCATTTCCGCGCTCTTTTGAAAGGCCCGCAATAATTAAAGATAAAGTTGTACATCTACGGTTAAGTGAGGCGTAACAATCTTGTCATCCGAACATTCGACGTAAAGCGAAATTAATCTAAATTTTCTTCGGTGATCTTGCCTAACTTGTTATATCGCGAATGCAATCCCTAAATTAAAACAAACACCATAAAATAATACATCCATGTAGTCGAGATTAAGACCTTTTTTTAGCTGCACCATGGTGCAAGTCTTCGAGATAACACCACATAGGGAGATCATGCACAGTTTGCGACCTGAAATAAAATTAAACACATAATTCGTATTAACATTCATGGAGGCCACCAAGTAATATTAACGTTATAATCGTGGCTTAATTTATTTGGAAAACTATGCCCTAACTTTGATTCTATTTTTAAAGTGTGTGACTTTGGTCACATCAAAGAAATATGAACTCTTCACGTGTTTTCATTGTACAGTCATGAAGTGACAATGTTCACTTTTGATATTCACTTTTTCTTGTAGACTCTACAAATGTGTTGAATTCATAATTTGTGTTTATGTCTACTAATGTTTGAAGCCCTGTCATTCTCATGTATACCATGGTCATGTGGATGAATCATGTATAGTATGCTCTTATCGGGCTCCGCATCATCTTTTCC
Source organism: Torreya grandis (assembly GCA_037957365.1). Classification (NCBI taxonomy): domain Eukaryota; kingdom Viridiplantae; phylum Streptophyta; class Pinopsida; order Cupressales; family Taxaceae; genus Torreya; species Torreya grandis. The sequence goes on along the minus strand of JARHVA010007984.1, from coordinate 556,458 downwards.
TTTCACTTTCATTGTGTCCACTCAAAGTGACACACATTGCTATAAGAATATGTTTACAGAGTCATTGAGTACATAGATCCCATAGAGTGTTCGCTTAAAAGTGAATACTTCATACAACAAGATATTTGCTAAGTGGAATGAATGCAGAGGGGTTCCCAAGACAATCGCATATAGATTATAAATATCTCTAATTCACACTTCAAGTATTTGCTTATATTATAATAATAATAATAATAATAATAATAATATTAATAATAATAATAATAATAATAATAATAATAATAATAATAATAATAATAATAATAATAATCAAGTGACTTCAAAATTCCACAAAGATGTACCAAAATATCCATATGATCAATTCACCTTAAATAAGAATGTACATGACCATTACAACTTAAGCCATAATGTTATTTGCACATTTAACTAGTTTCCATATTGTGAGAGGTCCATGCATTATATGTGACCTGTGTGGTGGGGGCCTAGGACTAGGTGTGTGAAGGACAATCGTGCATTAGAGATAACGTGTATAGTCATACAAAGTGACTACACGCAAAAATATTTAGATAGAACAATCAACACAAATTTAATGAAGTATAATTCTTATGTTTGCACAAATGCAACTTCTATTCAATAGGAAAGAATAGGGGATGGTACAATGTGTTTACAGTGCATGTGTGGTAGAGTAGATATGAAAGCATGTTATCCACATTACTATGTAAGGAATCAACCCTTGGCCAAATACATATGTTAAATATTTATACATGAAAATATAAGTGGTTACAACTATTATTGATTACAAAGAACATAGTTACGAGATGTTTCATTTTCATTAGTACATGATGATTAGGGTTCTAGTTACATGGTGAATAATTTTCCAGCTGATAACTAAAAAACATATAGGACGAGAAGTGACACTTACAAATCAACATCGTTAGAGTAGGATAACATGAGGATGTGTTGGAGTTGGGGCAAGTGTAAATGTGGATGTTTGAGAGTAGGTGTCAATGAGGCATGTGGGACTATGAGCTGGTAGTGTAGAAATCTACAATCTAGTGCAATCTATGTGTGTAGGTATGTAAGTGAGAATGAGAATGATGCGTAAGAATGAGAGAAAGTGTAGCATGAAATAGTGCATATAAATGTGCAACAAGTGTGAGTGTGACACACTAAGGCAAAGGAGAGATGTGACATGTGCAGGAGTTATGCACATATTATTTATCCTTTATTGAAGAGCAATGGTATCCATTGCATCCTTGTGTAGTTATGGGAACTACACATAAATTTATTTAGAGTTATACCACTTAGCTTGATCACCATACTACCACACTTTGACCACTTTCAAAATTTTATGTGTGTCATGGTAGGTACATGTGTCTATCAATTTGATAATTTGATCCTTAATTATTGGTTCCAGTGTTATAGGTTCAGATCAAAAGGATTTTGAGTTATTATTAGCTATGTAAGTGGAGGAATGTAAGGCTAGAGGATATCTAATTTGAAGACTAGATGCATTCCCAAGTATGGATGTAGATCAAGAACAAATGCATTCTCACTAGTTGTGCATAAAATGGTGTAAGGACCATAGTGTATATGCTTGATCTTCTTATGTGAAACATTGAATCACTCTTGAAGGTGCAAGAAAACTTTATGTTCAACTCATAATGCATGAGGTGTGAAATGCACACCATGCCACTCCTTGTACTTTTCCTATGTACAAGAAAATATTTATTAAACCTATTGATAAACAAATTATATGTGGCATAGGAACTTTTGAACTTTGTCTACTTCCCATTCTTGTGTGTGGGACTCAGTGTCAGGATGTGCATGGTAAGAGATGTCTACATGTGTTAGAATTTAGAACCCAACACATACATGGAATGGACTATGCCCCATCGAGTTGTGCAGGGATCTATTTTAAGCATGTTGAATGTAAAAAATATTAAAATCCCTTGTACAAGTATGCACATGATTTTACATTCGTAGAAGATGAAAAATTTTGTAATTGAAAAAATAGTTTCTCCATCTATTTATAGATGAAATGTTATCAACTAGTCCAATTGTGTTTCCATCAAACCCCACAATGCTTGCCAGGAATGATTTTAAAAGCTTAGATTTTGATTAAAGGTGATAGATATTGGGAGTCAAAAGTGAACCCAAACATGGTTGAATAATTCCTGCATAGTTCTAGTTGCACCAATTTTTTAATTGCAAGTGACTATGATAGTCATCATTCAAAACTTATCCAATACAATAAGCATAATGTCATGTTGGTGTTTCATCATTGGCAACTTAGCCATAAAATCCATGGCAATAGATTCACATGCCTTGGATGGAACTGGTAGAGTTTTATAAAGTTCTATCTTAATGTTCGTGGGGTTGACGATCCAATAAGTAATACAATACTTGATGTGGCACTCCATGGCTATGTGCATGTGCATCTAATATAAGTGTGAATTCAATGTATTTAAATTTTTTTTATCACACCAAGGTGTAACAAGTGCATGACATAGAGTGCCTTCTAGATGAGTTATTGGTGAGGTGTGCCACCAGGCACAGAGAGATGTCAAGGATTGTAAATAATCTATTCAGACAAGTAGAAATCCCAATTTTTTTTACCTTTCATGAGGCATGTGTAAATGGCTATGAATACCTAATCAACTGAGTAGAGGGATACCTAATTTATGAAGTTGTGGCCACATGTTTCAATAACTATGATGATCATGTAGAATGGTTGTTGGATAAGATTATTTGATACCTTTTTATCTTTCCATTTCTTATGTTTGATCATAGGATGTAACTGCTACAGATTAGTCATCTATTTCATGTGGCATGGATTCTTTAGCTTGCTTTATGTCTATAGTAACTAAAATTGTTTGTGATCAGAATGAATAAATATCTCCTCCCCTAATATGTAGCGATACCATTTCTTAATTGATTACATAATAACATATAATTAATTTTCATAAGTGGATTACCTTTGCATAGTATCACTGAATGCCATTAAATGTAGGTGACTAGATGTCCATATTGCATGAGTACTACACTAAGTTCATAATCAGATAAATCAATGTGAAGCTTGAAGGAATTCTCAATGTTAATAAGGGAAAGTATAGGTATTGCATAGAGGCAATGATTGAGTACCTTAAGAATTATTTTAATGTGCATGAGTCCATTCAAACTTAGATTTTACACAAGTTATCTCATAGAGTGATGAAGAAATCTGTGAGAAACCAAAGATGAAAATGGAGTAGAAGTTTGAGAGTCTAATAAAACTACTCAATTTTGTGAGATTGTGTGGATTATTCCTATCCTAGTTCACTTTGATATTATTTAGATCCACATGAATTCATGTGTGGTCACTAATGTAGTTTAGGTACTGAATTACACAATACCAAATTAACACTTTGCTAAGTTGGTCTACAAATTATGTTGACACAAGCTGTCTAAGACACATGTGATATGCTCTATGTGATCCTCCCAAGTCTTGATTAATATGAGTATGTCATCCATGTAAACAATTATGAAAGAGTTGAGGAAAGCCCAGAGTAGATCATCCATCAAGCAAATGACAGTGGTTCTAGTGCGTTGGTTAAGTTGAAAAGAAAGAGAAACCATTTGCATAATCCTTCCCATGTCTTAAAGGTTGTCTTTAAGATATCTTCGAGGGGGAATAGTACCTGATGGTAACCTTACTTAAATTCAATATTGGTGAAGTATTGTTCACCTTAGAGCTATTCCAATTGGTCATCAATTCCTAGTAGTGGATACTAAATCTTCACCATGAATTTTTTGTGTGGGTGATAGTCTATGTAGAGATGCCAAGACCCATCCTTCTTGGGTGTAAGGAATGTCATACTCCCACAAGGTGAAGAGCCAGGATTGATATTTCCTTGATCAAGGAGCTCTTATTTTTGGCACTAGACTTCAAAATTCCCCCAAACTGATTTGTGATATAGAGGTATATTTGGTAGAGTGGATATAGGAACCAAATCGATACAGTGATTTACTATGTAGTGCTTCGGAAAGCCTTCAAGATTTTGAAGACTTCATCATGCTACTATCTAAAACACATTAATAAAAATTAGATCCATTACTCAAAATGACTTAAATACAACATAGAATATGATATGAATTGTCAAGTTCTTACTATCCAAAATTTATCATATTATGCAACCCCTTTTAAGTTCATTTATAAACTATATTAAATCTAAGACTATTCTCAATTTATTCTATATGAAATAAGAATTAATACACTTAGAGATTCATTAATTGATAGAAATTATCTTCTATTATACCTACTTATCTTCTATTATTATTTGGGTATAAATAATTAAACTATTCATAATATATCTCAAAATGTGTAAGTCAATTCTCATTCATTCTAAGTTTATAAACGCACTACTTTCTTGAAATATTATATAATTAATAGTAGATGTTATTGATTCTCAAAATTATAAACTAAGACATTTATTTAAAAAGGTTTTAATTATAAATCTCTCTTCAGAATGATGGAAGGTCCATTAAACACTAAAAACATGTATAGGAATAACTATCAAGGTATTATTGTTGGTATTGTTGATTATCATAATAATTTATGAAATCTATTTAACTCAATGATTTAGAAGGCACAATATTCTTAGATAAATTGCTTATAGTATAATGGACAATAATGTATATATTCTTTACCAAAGAAATAAATAGTATAAAACTAAGATGATTCATCTCATTATTTGTAAGAGTAGATATCATTTATTTATTCCTTTAATTAGATAATGGGACACATCCATTTAAACCTTTTTTAACCAACACAAGTCCCACATATGATCCAAAGTAAGATGCCAATATCCATGGTTACTATCATTATATTTTTTTCCTCCATGAATGAAGGATTATACCAAATATGCAGATAATGAAAATTCATTTAGTAATATAGATTTATATCATTCTATAAGTGACTGTTTCACAATGTAAAATGGTTATATTAACAAGCATTTAAAATAGTTCAAACTATTATTCCCAAAGCTAGTTTTCAATCATCTAGCTACAAAGGTTAGTAACATTTATTGAATACTCAACATGATCCTGGTAATCTAATTTAATTAATCATCAAAACTTATTTTACTTACATTTGATTAAGAATAACAAGGAGAATAGTTAGAACACATTCTCTTGACTCTCAAAGTTTGTATATTTGATCAACAAAATTCATGTCCATCCTTCAATAGTGGTTATGAGATGATTTGGTGCTATGATATCCATCCTTTCATCCACATGGTGTTTTTATGTATTCCATAGGGTCAAACTGAGAAATCCATCTTACTTTTTTATCCTCTACAATTATAATATTCTCCTATGAAATATCTCAGTCTAGTTGAGTACCAAAGTATTCATAATTCTATAAGCTTTCCATCAACTGAGCAATATACATGGTTTTTCTAGTGAAGTTCTAATTCATTGAATGATGATTAAAAATATTTATTTTAGTTAAACATTTATCTATTTGATCTTTTCTTTTTCATAGGACTATGAATGTGTTACAGTCAAGTGCCTCAATTTTGTTGAGTATCTATACTCTCTGATACCAATATTTTATAAAGCATTTATAATGGAGACCTTGTCCTCTATTGACTATCTTACTATGAACATTTCTCTCTTTTTCACTAATCACTTTCTAGAATTATGCCCCTCCTTTTGAAGGACAACCCTCTACAAACATATTTATCCCTTTGTCAAAGAGTTGTTTTGTTTATTTATTGCCTAAACTACTTTGGATAAGTCCTGTTAATTTTGAGATATGTTTCATGCTGATATTTGAATGCAATATTTCTTGTAGAAGTAATTTATTCTTATCTCATTTAATTTTATGTAGGTCATAAGGTAAATTGTGATTTGTTGTAGTTGTTTTTCATTGTGTTTGCAAGTTTTATACACATACATCTTATTGTAGCTAATTTTTATCTTGTTTGCATTTACTTTAACTTTTGGATAGTTATGTTTCTTGAGTTTGTTTTGATCATATTGACTCACTAGTTACCACCTTACTTGGGTTACTTCATATGGATCCACTTTCTCACTTAGTCTTTTTTGAACCACACTATCTTTCATTTAATTTAACCTTGTTGTATCTTGCTCACCATATATACCACCAAGTTATTTTTGATATTAAAGAGATTAATTTAAACTTTATATCTATATTTTACCTTAATTGCTAAAAATTCTTTTCACTTATTTTCTATTTTATTTATCTTCCATCTAGACATGGAAAACATTCCTTATAAACCATAATATCATCTTATGTTTATGCCATAAGTTTAAAGTGGTAAGTACCTAGGCATACAACATGCTATATATTTTGTTGCACATAAGGTGAACTTTATTATCAATATGTTTCCAAGATTCAAGTTTAATGTGATTATATTTTATTAAATTTCCCACTTGTGTTGCATCAATTCAAATGACACAATAATATGGATTTAATAAAAATCCAATGAACTCATGTAATAGTTAGTATATAAAATTAGGACCCATTTAGAAATACAACTTAAGCACACACACCAAAATTATAATAGTACCTCTATGGTATGAAGAGATAAATGAAAGAACATTAATCAAATTCATATGTATTATCAAATTAATAAATATCTCTTCTTTTGTGATCCATTATAATATTTCTAAAGGATATATAAGGCAAGGCATGATAAAAAACATTAATAAATAGCATATCAGTGGGTCCAACCCCAATTAATACTTAGCCATGTGTCTAAAACAAAGGGAGTCTAGGTGGGGCATTACACTTGCTACATGCAACTCACTTTCATATTAAATATTTTCTAGCCACTTGTGATCTTCTTTCAATTTGGATCGCGACATTTATATTTACAATCCAATTGTATATAGGATGATTGCCATCATCATTTCATTTTTGGATGCACACTCACCATGGACATCGACTTTTGGAGCTCTTGTCTATTGTGTCGACTTCGATACCACTTCAATAAACATCGTGCAAACCCTTACAAAATCATATCATCATCAATAAATAAATATTTTTAGAATATATTTTATTTTCTTAATTATTATAAACTATACTCATCATGATACCTTTATGATTTGAAGAGATATAACTATATGCATAAAAAATTAAATACTTATATACAATTATAATCATTTCTCTCTTTTTTTTTAGTCTTATGAAAGAATCAAATAATACATGAAATAAAGCATGATCTAAATTATATAAAATAAGTCAATTAACATATATAATCCCATTAATACTTAACTATGGGCATAGGTAGAGGTCAGAGTATGTGGGACGTTACAATCACCTTCATAATCCCATTAATACTTAACTATGGGCATAGGTAGAGGTCAGAGTATGTGGGACGTTACAATCACCTTCATGACACTATAAGTCAACAACATGTTATATACTAAAAGAAAAATTTATCTTATATTTGCAATTTTTTTTACAATATAAACATACATGACAAAATTGTGTGAAATATAATAGTGATAATCCCATGATAGTATTTTAGAGTTGATGAATTTCAAAGTTGGTGCATTTTGGAGTTAGTACCTCACTCAAATTTTCTTTCGAGTGTTGATAGATGGTGGTTGTCAAACCATTGTCGAGATTAACTATACGATGAATTTTAGGACCATTAAAACTAATAGATTCAAGCTCAAGCGAATGTGAAGATTTATAGCATATCAAGGTATCCCAAAGTATTGGAGAAGCGGCAAAAGGAAAATAAACACTCCATTTATTACAGGTTTTCTTCTTCTTTTCCTTCTTATTGGAGGTAAAGTAAAATAGAAATTGCTATTAATGTTTATGTATCTTTTTAGTTATTTTGATGGTGGATATTCACTTTCAAACTACAAAGACTTTTTGTTTTCGGAAAGTGGTTTTTCAATTTTTGAAGGGTATCTCCATCCCCGCCTTCCCCTCCCCTCCCCGCATATATTTGCTTGGCAGGTATATATGTATATGTTTTTGGAATTTTAAAGAAACATGTGTGAATAGAAACGTGGATATGCATATATAATTTCAGTTTTTTAAAAAGGAACATATGTATGGATAAAGAAAATTAACTGGATATAAATAATGGTGGATATACGTATATTCTTTTGGAAATTCAGAAGAAATATAGGTATACAAAGCTTTTAAGGAACATATACATCTTTTGGACGGTGGGTGTCAAAAGATACATCTGACTGAAATGATATCCACTGTTCACTTTGGACGGTGAATCGAACGGTGAATCCCTGAGTTTTGGAATCGATAAATGATTTCATCTTCCAAAAGATTCAAAAGATACATTTGACTTAAAAAGATATGCACAGTTCACTTTGGGCGGTGAATCCTTGAGTTTTGAAATCTATAAATTATTTGAAGAATGATATTTTTGATACAGTCATTCGTTCAACGGTCCTGGCAGTTCGAGAGACAGGCTGCATGGAAGAGACAACTACAATACTGAGCAGCGATGGAGGAGGAGTTCGTGGGATTATTCCTGCTTATGTCTTCTACTTCTTAGAGACTCAACTTCAGGTATCATTTCAATGCATGGACTTCAAATCATTTTAGTCATTGCGTTAACAGCAACATAAATCATTTTGCTTTCACAGAAACTAGATGGTGAAGAGGTGAGAATAGCGGATTATTTCGATGTCATAGCTGGCACCAGCACAGGAGCCTTGGTGGCCGCCATTTTAGCATCTCCAAAAGATGACAGGCGCCAAATGTTTACGGCCAAAGAAATCTATGACATGTACTTGGAGAAGAGTCCAATTATTTTTCCAACAACGTAAGATACATTTGCTATATATCAATTAAGACTCAAACATATTTCCTACGCCGGTCATAATACGCCTGTTATGTTTTCTTATCATAAATTGCAGAGTGTGCATTATTTTGATTGATGAATATGTTGCCGAAGCAGATGCAAAGTTCTTCAAATGTTATACAATTTCCGCGCGCTCTTCAAAGGCCCGAAATATTCAGAAAACAGCTTCAACGAATCGTTAAAGATACAATTGGGGATTCACGAATAAGTGAGACGCTTACCAGTCTTGTCATCCCAACATTTGATATTAAGCTGAATAAGATCAATATTTTCTCCAGCTCTGAGGTATCTTGCTTATCCAATGGTCTCGATGCATTATATGCTTTATTTTAGAATACTTTTAAATGCTCTGACGTATCTTGCAGGCAAAGAGAGAGGCGCGGAAGAATCCATTTCTGAAGGATGTAATTCTGGCTACAACGGCAGCTCCGACATATTTTCCATGTCACGCCTTCACCATACACGATGAATCTCGTGGACTGTCGATTATCTATAATTTCATAGACGGAGGAATCATGCCCAACAATCCAGTAAGTAATTATGAACCTAATTTTTGCATATACTTCAAAATTTTGTTATGGATTATTTTAGAATCTCAGGATGACTTCTTTGTTGATTGTAATAGTTATTCCAATATGAACAGGGAAGATGTATTGGATGATTAATTGTCTCTATCCTGTATCTCTTCTGCTGGGTGTAACTATTACGGCCGTCCCATATGTCAGTTTTTTACTGAAAACAGTGGGGGAATTAAATTTGCAGGTTTATTATTAATTTATTAAACTCTTCTTTTCTTCTCTTGAGGGGTATGCGTTTAAGTGGGAATTGAATACACGTTTTTAATTTATCATTGAGCATGGCCAATTGACATAATTGGATTTTCCTGCCTAATTATTCGTATTCGACAGAATGATTCTTTTGTTAGTAAAATTAAATATATTTAATATTATTGTAAGAAATTAATAACAAAATTAAATATATTTAATATTATGGTAAAAAATTAAAGATTGACATCCATATAAACATTTTTTTTAAAAATTATATATTTTTAATGACAACATGACGTTCTAAAGCTTTCTGCTGTCTTACAAAATAGCACTTAAATTCGGAAGGAATGTCAAGAATAAGAATTTTATTTAAATTGGAATGTTATTTTACAAGACGGTTGGTCACTTGAACATAATATGTCATCAATGTGCCCTTTCATTCTTTACCTTTATATTTTTTCCTTGATTACATTGTGCGCCCAAGCGTCTTTAAATAGATTTAAAATCTAAACAATAACTGAAAATAGACTCATCTATAATTAACTTCAACTACTTAACTAACTGCTTGTTCAAACAAACTCATATCTAACTGATTGTTAACTAACTCAATCCTAACTATCAGTTTACTAACTGATGCTTAACAGCGTGCATGCATGAGTGGAGGCGGGAGAAATTATCTCTAACTAACTTGAGTTTCTAACACTCCCCCTTAATTTCTACCACTTACAACTTTAGCATTTACAATGCCTAAATTTTGTCTCAAATAATCAAAGGTCTCTTTTGGTAATGCCTTTGTAAATATATCTGCTAGTTGATCTTCAGATCTGCAAAAGTCTAGATGGATTTCTCCATTGTTCACTATTTCTCTGATAAAGTGAAACCTTGTATCTATGTGCTTGCTCGTCTTGTGAAACACATGATTTTTTGATAAAGCTATTGTTGATTTGTTATCACAAAAGATTGGTGTTGACTCCTTCTGTGCCTGTAATAAATTTTTCAATATTCTTCTCATCCATGTTGCTTGACATGCTGCTGATATGGCTGCAACATACTCTGCTTCAGCTGATGAAAGTGTCACTATAGGCTACTTTTTGGATGCCCATGTGACCACACCTGTGCCTAAAATAAAGGCATGTCTAGAAGTACTCTTCCTATCATCAACGCTACCTGCAAAATCACTATCTGTAAAACCAATTGAACTAAAATCGTTAGTTGTGGAATATAAAATTCCATAATCTGTAGTTCCTGCCACATATCTTAATATCCTTTTTCCAACTTGCCAATGTGAGTCTTTTGGTGACTCCATGAATCTTGAGATTAAGCTAACCCCATAACTGATATCTAGTCTAGTAGCTGTAAGATACATCAAACTACCAACTAAGCTTTTGAATATTGTAGAATCAACATTGGATCCTTTGTCTTCTTTGCTAAGTTTAGTCCCTGTAGCAACTAGTGTAGGTGCTAGTTTACAATTCAGCATCCTAAATCTCTTTAACACATCCTTTGCATATTTTGTTTGACAGATAAATATTCCTTTCTCTGATTGTTCAACTTCTATTCCCAAAAAATACTTCATTAATCCCAAATCTGTCATTTCAAATTCATTCTTCATTGCTGATTTAAAAGTGTCTACAGACAAATTTTCAGTAAAAATCAAATCATGAACATATAAACACACAATTAAAATTTGACCTTCTTTGCTGATTTTTGTGTACAAAGTAGGCTCACTATCACTTCTACTGAATCCTTTGCTTATCATATAAGAATCTATCCTGCTATACCATGCTCTTGGTGCTTGTTTGAGACCATAAAGAGCTTTCTTCAATCTGTAAACTTTTTCTTCATGTCCTTGTACTTCATAACCTGTGGGCTGTTTCACATATACTTCTTCATCTAGAAATTCATTCAAAAAAGCTGATTTTACATCCATTTGATATACATACCAATTATTTTGAGCAGCTGTATATAATACCATTCTTACAGTATCCAGTCTAGCAACTGGTGCAAATGTTTCAGTATAGTCAACTCCATGTTCTTATGCAAAACCTTTTGCAACTAACCTTGCCTTGTGCTTTTCAACATTTCCATCTGCATCAAATTTAGTCTTATAAACCCATTTGACTCCAATACAATCCTTACCTTCAGGTAGAGTAGTTAGATCCCATGTTTGATTTCTTTCAATAGCATTCAACTCTTCATCCATTGCTTTTAGCCAATGTTCCTCTTTAACTGCTTCTTCATAATACATAGGGTCATGAGTGAAAAGAGCAAAATTTGAAACCAAATCTAATTTCTCTTCTTCTTGATTATAAATCTCATTTAAACTTCTCATCTTTTTACCTTTAAATCTTGCTCTTAAAGTAGCAAGAATTGGATCTGATTCATCACTTACTTGTGAATTCGGAGTAGGGTGACCTGCATGAATAGATTCACCTTGTTCAAACCTTCTAGGTGTTCTTACTAGAGTGCTTGTGCCTGCTTGTGGAGAGGATTGTCCACCTTGCAAATTTTGTTCTTCTTCAAAAATTTCTTCATCCTATGGAATTGGTGCCCCAACAATGATGGTGCTACCATCCCATGCTTCTGCTTCCTTAAATTCAACATCCCTGCTAATAATCACTTGCTTTGAAATTGGGTTATATAACTTATATGCCTTTGATTCTTCAGAATAGCCAATAAAAATGCATTTTTCACCTCTATCATCAAGTTTCTTTCTCAATTTAGATGGTATAAGAGAATATGCTACACAACCAAAAATTCTGAAATGATATACACTATATTTCTTACCACTCCATTCTTCTTGTGGAATTCGATCTCTGACACTCATTGTTGGGCTTCTGTTCAGAATATACACTGCACAGGCTACTGTTTCTACCCAATATTCATTTGATAAGTGTTTAGCTTTCAACATGCTTCTTGCCATTTCCATGATTGTTCTGTTCTTTCTTTCTGCTACACCATTCTGTTGTGGTGTGTACCTTGTAGTCAACTGTCTTTTGATTCCGTGATATCTGCAAAAATCTTGAAATTGATTAGACATATATTCACCTCCTCTATCAGATTCGAGTACCTTGATATAACGGCCACTCTGATTTTCAACCATTGCCTTGAATTCTTTAAACTTTTCAAATGCTTTAGATTTGTTTTTGAGAAAGTAGACCCAAGTCTTTCTGCTAAAGTCATCAATGAATGTTAGAAAATAAGTACTACCTCCAAATGATGGAGTTTGCATTGGTCCACATAAATCACTATGGACTAACTCCAATATTACCTTAGCTCTATATGAGCCTCCTACTGGAAAACTCTCTCTATGCTATTTTGCTAGAATACAATTGTCACATGAACTTCCTGGCTGTTGTATTGGTGGTAAACCCTTCACCATATTTTTCTTCTGTAACAAATTTAAAGCACCAAAATGTAAATTTCCATACCTTAAGTGCCATAACCATGATTGGTCTAGCTGTATGGATTTGAAGTGTGCTTCCTCTTCTCCTTGGATGCACTGAATGTGGAGAGGGAACATGCGATTCTTGGTCATCTCCACTTTTCCTATCAACCTGTCACTTGGAACCTTGTCCAATATTGTGCAGACATTATCCATAAAAGATACTCTGTAACCTTTCTGCACTAACTGACCAACACTCAAAAGATTATGTTTTAGTCTAGGTACAAAATAAACATCAGGTATAAATCTTCTTTCACCATTCTTGGCCAAAACATTTATGACACCTTGACCCATGACATCTACTGTGATATCATTTCCTAGTTTCACTTCTGATCTTATAGAATCATCAAGACTAGCAAAAAATTCTTTATTTCCTGTCATATGATTACTGCATCCACTGTCTAAAAACCAAATATCTTTAGATTTTTCTTGAGTAACATTACAAGTAAGAAACATGCTTCCAGAACTAGATTCACCTGTGTAATTAGCATTCTGCTTGTACACATATCCTGGTTTATTTCTACAGTCACTAGCATAATGACCATATTTCTTGCAGTAATAACATTGAGCATTAGATTTATCAAACCTTTGAGAACCTTGCTGTGAGTGGTTGTGACCAGGTCCTATATTGCTATAGTTTCCTCTACTACTGTAGTTTTGATTAATGTTCTCACCTTCATCTGAATTGTTCCTTCCATATCGGCCTCTGCCTCTTCCTCTAAAGCTTGACCTGGCTCTTCTTCTTCCTCTGCCAACTGATACCTATGACTTGAATGCATTCTCAAGAGAAGAGTTATTTCTAATCATTCTGGATTCATGTGTTAACAAAGAACCCATTAATTCATCTACAGATAATTGTTCCAAATCGTTAGTTTCTTCAATAGCTACAACTATAGCATCGAATTTACTGGGTAAACATCTGAGTACTTTTTATATCATCTTCTAATCCGTGATAGTTTCTCCATTAGATCTAATTTGGTTCACTATATTCAAAACTTGACCCATAAACTGATCTATTGATTCTGATTCATTCATTTGCAAATTTTCAAAAGTTCTCCGTAGAGATTGTAATTTGTCAATTTTTACCTTCGTATTACCTCTATAGGTAGTCTCTAGGATTTTCCATGCCTCTCTGGATCTCGTTGCTGCTGCAACTCTGGAAAATATCGATTCATCCAATCCCTATTGGATTATAAATAAGGCTTTTGCATCTTTCTTTCTGTTCTCTTTAAGGTGGTCATTTTGTGCTTGATTTAATGCCAGATGGGCTGCCTCGTCCTGCGGTTCTACAAAACCACTTTATACCAAATCCCATACATCTTGTGAGCAAAATAAAGTTCTCATTCTAGTTGCCCAAAAATCATAATTCTTACCATCGAAAATGGGAATTTGAGGCTGTGAAACACTGTTGTTCACTGCCATGATAATTGACGATTGTAAAACTCAGGTAAGCTTCTCTAACTAGGTTATATTTCCACACTTTTCGCTCCTCCAACATTGGGTGAGCTCCTTGGCTATGCTTCACGGCTTTCTAGCCAAGAAAATAGTGCTTCTCTTGGACACAAATTCGTTGATGTCAAAGGACAGATCAATTTGAAGCTTTCAAACTTCGACCTGGCTTCGCTCCAAAATTGTTGTTTTGACTTTTAATTTTTTTTTTTTTGCAAGCTGTGTAGACTGCTGCGTGCCTTTCTTTGACCTACGTGCTTTTTTTTTGCCAAAATTTTAAACTGCTGCTAACTCTGCTGACTGGGCGCCTTTGGCTGTGCTCCAAACAGCTACACGATTTTTTTGTTTCATTTTTTTTGTGTCGCTGAGTCCACTTGATTGCTGCGCACTTCTTGTTATCTGGGGCTGCAAATTCTTTGATTTGACTTTTCTTGCTATGCGCCTAAAAAAAAACTTTCTTTCTAACAACCTTTGCCTCTTCCTGCGCTAATAGTGGATGACCTGCGCGATTTTTGTTTTGACTTTTGCTGTGCGTCCTTCACACTGTTGACTGTTATGACTTCTACGACCTCCTTGCTGGGCGTGGACTACTGTGCACTTTTGCTGCATCTAACAGGTGCCTTTCTTGCTGGATGCCTCTTCTTGGTGCTTTTTCTTGTTTCTAAACTGTGCTTCACTCCTTTGGTTCTGATACCATTTTGAAGGGTAATATGAATAGAAAAAATAAACAAGAAAACAAGAACTGTTTACTTGGAACTCAAAAAGCTACTACTTCTTGAAAAACAAAATTTTTTTGATCTTCAATTTTTTCCTTGATTACATTGTGCGCCCAAGCGTCTTTAAATAGATTTAAAATCTAAACAATAACTGAAAATAGACTCATCTATAATTAACTTCAACTACTTAACTAACTGCTTGTTCAAACAAACTCATATCTAACTGATTGTTAACTAACTCAATCCTAATTGTCAGTTTACTAACTGATGCTTAACAGGGTGCAATTCGGAAGGAATGTCAAGAATAATAATATTATTTAAATTGGAATGTTATTTTACAAGACGGTTGGTCACTTGAACATAATATGTCATCAATGTGCCCTTTCATTCTTTACCTTTATATTTTTTATGGTTTCCATTATATGTAATCAGTTTGCCCTTAAAAATTTGCACTGAATTACTTTTAAAGCATAGGAATTGAATTTTGTGGTGAACGTATCCTCAAAGGGTTTGCTAAACAGGGTTTTGTGCCCTCCTCAGACACCAGTCACGTATCTTATTATTATTTTTCACTCTGATTGCTTAAATTGGCTTAAATGGCTTGGCGTAGGAACGCTTTAAAGTCATTCCAAACTGGTTGGAATGAATTTAAGCAGCAAGCAGCCCAAAACTTTGAGCCAATATTTTAGGGTTCGCCTTTTTCAAATCTATATTCTTTTGTATTTCGAATCTTTAATTCGTGTAAATTGCCAGCAATGCATGAAGTTGCATTAGGACATCACTGGCATGGTGCACACAACTCAAACGTCAAGTGTCGGGTAACTAATTAATCTCCTCAAAGATATTTCTTATGACATTTTTGGTTATTTCTTCAGTATTAAAGGAAAAATGTGATGAAAGCAATGTTTTTTCTTTTGTGAATGACACTAGAGGCTTCTGGTGCTGTCGCTTGGAACGGGTAAAGCTGCAAGTAATGGTTACGAGCAACAGTTGCTGCCAAATGGGGAATATGTGGATGGCTTCGCCAGAAGGATGGCCGAAAACCCATTTTTGATGTGTTTATGAACGCCATTGGAGACCTACTCAATCTGTACAGACAAACCATGTTCAAACGGCTTTACTCCAACGAATCAATGTATCTCAGAATCCAGGTTTTTCAAGCTCTATGTCTCTCACTACTCTGTTAATAAATGATATTGTTTTCTAATAGTCGTAGGCGGTTGGCCTAATTACCTTGGAGACGTTGTACTGCTAGCATGTTGTTGATTGATTATTTTTCTATGATCATTCATATTAGTGTAAGTTAGAAAACAACCTTTTGGAAATAACTGTTTGTATATTTATTCTTCAGTTTCAAATCACATATGTGAACTATCCTCAAGAAAAATATTTATTTGCATGTTTATTGTTCGAAGTTTCCTATCACATCCATGATTTATCATTAAGAAAAATGTTTAAGATTATTAATATGAAATGGCTTATCATCAAATCTGCATACAATTGTTATTAAAAATCTATTTCTTTTAATATAAACTATGAATGCCCTAAATCCCTAATTTTTTGCGTTTGTATCACGAAACTGAATTAAGTGGAGATGCAGCCAGCATAGACATTTCCACGAAGAAAAATCTAAACGCTCTTGAAAATATTGCAAGAAAACTTTTGGATAAACCAGTGAACAGCGGAGACATACATATGCAGGACTTGCAGGAAGCGAAGTTAATTACCAATCAGGATGCAGTGATTCGGTAAGTAAATTTTGCAATTCTCCTCTTCACTTAGCGAGATGCTTAAAAAAAAAGGTTTTAGTACATAAATCGATTGCTATATAAATATAATCCTTCCGTTTAATTTGTTGACAGATTTGCTATATTACTTTCTCAAGAGAGGGAGCAACGATTAGCCTCCAGGCCACCGAGTGCTATATCAATTTAACTGCTTGTAGTAAGCTCTACTTAGAAGATGGGCACTCTAGATCAATATATAAAATATAAGAGCAGGTAGAATGATATCTATAATATATATTTTAAAATAATTTAAAATTTCTAATTTATTAATTATTGAGCGTGCTCTTTATACGCTTTTTATTTCTCTTTGTTCCTCTTCCTCATTCTTAATTTTATATAAAATCATCAGATTGTGTGCATGATTAAATATATAAATATTCACAGCTGCTTCTTCCTTTAATGATTTCAATTTGTTTTGTTATATAATTAGATGTTACAAAAGGTTTTTAATATATAAATTGAGTTTTGAATAATGTATGGATTCATCTATAGATTTTTTAAATTAATTTATGAAGAGAATTTTTAAGAAAAATTGTATGATATTAAATTTATTGAATGTTTTTTTATATTATAAATTACTTTTTTTCTTTAATTTGTTAAATTATATATTAAACTTTCTATTTAATTTATTGATAGATTTGATAAATTATAAATTAATTTTTTTATTTAATTTATTAACATATATATTAAATTATAAGCTATTTTTCCTTTTTAATTTATAGACAGCTTTTAAGAATTATATATTAACTTTTTATTTAATTTATTAATAGATTTGTTGAATTATGTTTTTCAGTATATTGTAAGATTTGAACATCTGGTATTTTTCAAACATTTTTTTTTAAATATTAATTTCGGATTATCAAAATTAATTTTAGAGATCTAAATACCAATGCAATGAAGTAAAATAAAATTAATATCCAGTAATAATATAAATTGACCAATAACATTTTGTTATTATTTTAATATTAAGTAGAAGATTTATTATATTGATATAAACCTACACAACACAAAATAAATTTAACACTAAAATTTCTTCAATATTTTTTTAATTCTCAACCCAAAACACAATAACATGACCAAAAAAAATACTCAAAATGTATAACAAAATAATATAACTTAAAATTGAGAAAAAAAAAAAAAAACATAAAATACAAACATATATTCCTTTAATATTAATGTACCTTATCAATTATTTTAATATAAACTTATATGACATCAATAAGGTCAAGATTTACACATTATGTCGAAGTTAATGAAAAACATGAAAATAATAAATTATTTATTAGAGTAAATTTTGTATATAATATGTATAATTATAAATAATTTTATATATAATATGTATAATTATAAATATAAAAAAAATTTACAGTATATTTTTTAATATTATTTAATATATTAGAATTGATGTTTTTATTTGATTGTTATTTTTAGATTTTATTATATATATATATATATATATATATATATATATATATATATATATATATATATATATATATATGATGTTGAAAAGAATTCAAAGTAAAAAAATATATAAATATATACATTTCTATTATAACTATTAAAATAAAAATTATTTATTTACTTTTAAAAATGAACCTAATCCTTTTTATTAATAAACCCCACACACACACATATTTTTGTTTTATAAATAAAAAGGATTAGGTTCATTTTAAAAAGTAAATAAATATTTTTTGTTTTAATAGTTATAATAGAAATGTATATATCTATATACTTTTTTACTTTGAATTCTTTTCAACAACATAAAGATTCTTGAGTTTAGATGAAGTAAACAATGAAATAATGATGTCAGTATAAAATTAGGCTTGAAAATCTAAACATATTTGAGACATGTTTTCCAAAGTAGGTCCCATGTTTCACGTGTTGGCACCAATGAAAGGCACACAATAGCTATAGGAAGACTACATCATTTAAATATCAACAATAGTGTGTTTGGTATATTTAATTTTCATTAACAAATTTAAAAACTCCAAAAACTCCACTTTCCTTTGGAAAACTAAATATCATTTCAATACTTTATATTTGACACAAAATCTCCTATTAATACATGGTAAAGTATATTTGATATCTTTTCTTAATATATAAGTTATGTCAATTTTTTAAATTTATTTTTTTAATTATTATGTTAACTTAATTTAAATTAAGTATTTTAATTTAAAAAAAAAATAAAAAATAGTGAAAGTTCTCGTCCTTAAAAACAAAGAGTAGGGTTTTATTTTGACAAGATTTAACGAGTGGTTATTATGTTGGGGAATTAGTATTTGGGTTTGGTATGGATTAGGAAACAGAGAGACCGACGGTTAAATGGTTTGAGATTTGAAAGGAAATCATTATTTTACGATCAAAACTTACAATTTCTTGAAAAAGTAATAATTAGGTAATTGATCATATTATTGTGTTTCTTTAAATAAAAAATATTAATGTAGATGTCCTGCCACTCATTTCCGTTGAACTAGAAGCAAAACTTAAAATTTTTATTTTGGCCCAATTTTCTTCGAGCTTTCTCTCTGCAAAACTCTTACAATCTCTTACACTTTTAACACTGATAGCTTTCTCTTGTGGAGGAGCTTACTTTTATTTAATCATCTATCTTTGAATTTTTTTTCGTTCACTGTTATTCAAATGGTGTTCACACCATAATAAATATCCTTAATCTAGCTCTTGAAGAAGTGTTTAATTTGATCATGTGAGTGAAATGTTCATTAATTCCCTTTTTGGGAAATAAAACTCTTTCACGATCTTGTACCCTTGATCATCCTTACTACCCTCAATTTGTCCAAACCAATAAGAATGGAATTCTTCGCTTCCCACACCAATTAGAAGACCCAAGCCCATAAGAACATTCCATTGACGAAATCCCTTCATTCAATTGATTAAAGCCTAAAAAACCTCAGCAACATTATAGGTATTCATTTAGAGGACTATCATCACCATTTTAAAATGTAACATTTATCTGCTACAGCAGCAGTTACACCATCGACAGACTGCATTTTGGGGATTTTGCATGGCAGCATATGGAACAAGTGCATAATAAGAGGGCTTACCAATAACGTAACCTGCTCCTAAAACGCATGCTTATCAAGCCACGGGTATTGATAAGAATAGGGCTTCTAATGGCAGGACTGTTCTTGTTCTTCACCTGCAAGTTAGGACCCCTCCTGCCATCAGGTCTAATTTTGATATTCTGAATAGTGGCGACCAGCTATAGGATCCTAACCCTGCTGAAGGTACCTGTATTAAATTGCCTGGTTTCAAGTAGCTGCAAGCAAAAGGAGGGCTGAGAGGCCATAAAATGCATTGTAAACCCCATAAATGCGATATGGAATAAACCTAGATCGTAACCAGCCTTTGAAATGCTTAAGTTTATGCGCGAGGAAGGCGATGCTCTGCGGGCTTGGGCATCCGTTATCTGGGACCCCATACCTTACTGCATCACTATACATCATCCTCATAATAAATTATATACTTCAAACACGACGATAATGATAATTAAAAAAAAAAAAAACTCAATTTATATAAGAAACATGTTCAAGTATCAAAAATGAGGACGCTGAGGTACCGATATTTAAAAAATGGTTAAAATTCAACGGCAGCAAACTCAAAATCTTAAGTTGGCTCAACCACTTTAATATAAGGAGAAACTCCTCGCTACAGTGCAAGGAAAACGATAGTAAAATGCCCAGGCATGGCTCTGAGTGAAAACTTGGAAGGCATAAGCATTGCATAAAAAGTATTTTCTACTGGAAGGAAAAAATGCAGAATGAAAGAAAATACCTGCCACCGATACTTATGCAATCTTTAGTTAGTATTGACCCAGCCAATACTCTGAGCTACCTAACCCAAAACAAAAATAAAAGGCTGTGTGCAGAGTGGGCATCTAACCCTGTGCACATCAATGGAAAACGCGTTTCTCATTCTCGGCCTTCAGCTATATACACACACCCGCCACATTAATCTAAATTTGTCGCTCATATGTATTTATTATGTGCCTAAATTGGCTCCGACGGTTTAGATTCGTTCCAAATCTTCCGGTCACGGCTGAGATTTGACCAATGGAGACGCCAAATAGTTTAAAACGACTGAAAACGGAGGGACCGGCGTCAAAACTCGGTTCAGCATAAGAATAACTTTAGTAAAGGAATTTATGTAAAAGAGATTCTTTGCGTGGAGGGGCTTCTCTCCCACCTCCACCGCTCATGTCATTGTAGGAAGGTATTCCCGCAAATGTCATTGTCGCTATTCGTACAGCGTGTCTTTGGGTTTATTTCACATTTTCCAGGAACCCATATGTTTCTCGTTTCTTCCGAGTTGGATCCAACGCAATTATTTTTGGGGGAGCTCATCGATATATCCATTAATCTTAAATAAATTAAATGTTGGTTCAAAGGTTTAAGTAATGTCGAAATAGATTGTTTAGTAAGATACGGTTTAATGAGATAATCAGACATTTAGTGTGAAAGATTAATATTGAAACATATTTAAAGATTAATGATACAAATCATAAAAAACAAATGGACTTCAAACATTTCAAAAAGATAACAATTTTGAGGCTCTTTTATGCTCCCTTTGTGCATGGGAGAAGTTTCAATCACATCATTCCTTTCCTTGTTCCCATCCATATAATGGTCCCATGAAGCCCTAGCAATCATGTAATCCTTATCGTTGTTGCTCAAATCCTTTTAGCTCTCTCTAGGCAACAACACGGAACTCAACACATCATTGTCCATAACCAAATCCTTTTTTGCATCGAGATAACCAAGTGTATTAAACATTAAAATGCAAAATTAGATGAAAAATAGAAGGAAAACGTCACAACAGTTATGCTGATGATTATTTTTTCCCTTTTTTTATTGAATACATTTATCTCGTCATGAAGCTACAACCATCTCTGTAAATAATGTTCATCGATTTTGACTATTCTCTCACTGTCAAGGTTTTAAGTGACCTGATAAAAATGCTATTGTTATATATATATATGAATTCTCAAACATCAAAAATTTGAAAAAAACTTAATCGGCAAACACAATTATTTAGGAAAGCATGAATAATAACTTTTGCCGAGCATGGCCTCACATAAATAGGTTAATGCCTAAATGCCACACCATAAACATATGTTGAGGTGCTTCATCTATGCCACATAATTAATATGTTTGTGATGTATTAAAATTCAACCAACAATTATTTTTTAACAAAGGCTCTCACATTTCTTCGACTTCGCTACCAAGAGGAAATTGATCTCTTGCAGATGACCAACTTGCAAGGAATCTCTATGGAACTTAGTTAATCATCTCAATTTAATAGACCTTAATAATAATGCTATATACATAAGTTATTATAGTTATGTTTCCTTGACTACTGAGTGCCAAAATAATTATCACCTTCATGATAATTTGAATATGGTTATTAGTGAAGAGAATTTCGAACATAAAATTTTAATGTGTAGGCATATGCATTTTTTACTCCATTTGAAACTTTAAGTTTAGAAATGGGAGCTTTAATGTTTCAACCTAGGCAAACCTATTATTGTGATTATGCATGTAACCTAATTCCTTTGTTTATTCAATGAAATAAATGATCAATAAAGATATCAAGATAATTTGTATCTATGTTGTTATTAAACAATCAAGATATACTTTATTTTAATTAGACATGAATTAAGTAGAATTGGTAAGGCATCATGCTAACTATTTGTAAATAATCAATTTAGTATAATACCTATTCTTCATTTAAGGTCAGCCATTTTGCCAATTAACTCTAAAAGTATTTTGTAGTAGTATTAGTTTTTATTTATTTATTTGTCTTTTTTGTTTATTTTTTTTGTTTTTTAATTACTAATGGTATTGACAAAAACCATTGTTTTCAAATATAATAATAGATGAAATCAATCTGGTAAATCTATCAAATATGGGCATCCTTTATATAAGAGTTATATTTACAGGAGTCCTACTCTACCCCATATCATTTTTCTTTAGAGGGATATATATTATACATAGAAAAATTAGGGCACCTTAATCAAGCTATTGTCACTACTCATACAATGTGCGTTAGGAACTATTTGACTCTTTCCATGTACCCATATCTTTCTCATCCCTTGTTCTTCCATACATTACATAATAACAAATAGTTCATCAAGAGAGAGAGGGGTGTCATAATGTTTTTGAGCTTAAATGCTCAACTTGTGAGGCACTGCATATAAACACTCCTCCAATCCTTGTGTGGTCTCCATCATATTCTTTTGGACTTGGAAACTAAGTTTATTATGTTCCAGTAAGGCCAAGGAGATATATGGTAGGTTGGTGAGATGATTATGAACTATTTGTATGGTTTTAATTTTCTTATATGCCTATTTGGTCAGGAAGGATTTGAGAGAATCCTTAAATGTATGGTCATCAATTTTAAACTAGTGAAATCAAGGAATAATCTGATTTACTATTTCAAAATATATTTTATCCACTTTATTATTATGCTTGAGTGAGTTAGTCATGTCACGCAATTTATAATCAAAGGGGATTGGTCAAGTAAGGAATATACCATTTGGTATAGAGATAATACCATTGACCTAATTTTACACTATTGCACTTTTCTTGCCATAGTGGTAGAGGAAAGTAATAGTGTAGTTGATTATGTCAATCCACCACTTGACCCAAATGGAATCATATGTTTAAGATGGAGCCAAATTATACACTCTATCTATAAATTAGATCATGCACTGATGACTTACAAGTGAGGTATTAAACAAATAGATTACAAGGAAATATATGAAGGTCACCTCCCCTTCTAGTGTATAAATTATGGGACTATGGTCAGAAAGGATGAATCATAGATAAACCATGATAGATTTCGTATCTGAATAAATAGAGGAGAACATGTCTTACTTAGAAATTAGTATGTTATCTAATCATTTGAGAACCCAATATGTGA
>JARHVA010007984.1:510000-522500 GCA_037957365.1 Torreya grandis | reverse complement strand
CAAAAAAATGGTGTGGTAGAGATAAATAATTAAACCATTATGGACATGGAATGCAGCATGTTGACATCCTCACATTTCCCTAATGAATATTGGATTGAAGTAGTAGAAACTACTATTTATATCATGAATAGGTGTCGAATAATGATGTGAAGAATGAAGTCCCTCAAGAGTCTTGGACAAGAAATAAACATAGTGTTTCTCACTTTAATTATTTGTCTATGTTGCATATGCACATGTTTTAGATGAGTTGAGGAAGAAGTTAGATCATAAAGGATAGAAATGTATACTTGTTGGCTATTTAGAGAATACAAAGGCATATAAGCTGTATAATCCTATCATTAGGAAGGTTATAATTGAAGGATAATGTGTAGAATACTTTTATCAATATTATTAAATAACAATAGGTTTATATACATTGCAAAATTTAGTTAATAGAACCGTAATCCTGTAACCGTTACACCATCTACGCACTAACCGTTATGATTAACAAAATAACAACCATGCTAACTAAACATACACTAACATAAACAATGTAATACCCTAATTTATGCCAAAATTACCCCCTTTATTACATTATATCTACAAACACCATATTTCCTAATAGTGGTCCCCCCTTTATTACAAACACTTTAAAAAGATTAACACTCTTTGCTTAGCTTGCTCACTTTTTTAGGTGGCATGACATCTTTATGGCTTTAAGGTCTTGGTGTCACCTTAGTTTTTCATTGTAGGATTACCAAAAACATGGAATTGACAGGAACACTTCTCTCTACTAACACCTTCGATGGTTTTTTAGATTATGAGGATTACCACAAACCCATATGGTTTTCTACTACAAGTTGACGATGAACCTAGAGGGTTTCAAGAGGTTTCTACTAAACTTCAATGGTTTCTTAAATTACCATAAAACCTTTTCTAAAAACCAAGTGCTAATTTAGTGCTTTTACTCCCCACAACATTCTTTTTTAGGAGGTACCAAACTAGAAAATAGTGCTCAGTAGCTTATTGAAAAATAAACTGTAAAACATAAAATAAACACACCAAAATTTATCACCATAGCAATGGTGTGACCCCATCATAGGTGACTCCTGAGAGATGACAAATGTCTTTCAACCTCTCTGTATCCTCCATCCTCTAGTAAATGAAGCTACTTCACTCAACTGATGTCTCGATGAAGCCCATATGTATGTCATTTATGACACCAAAACTCTCCCATTGAAACATATGACTCAAGATGTTGGGTTTGCTCGATAATGCATCTGTACAAGAGAGATTTTTAATTTTTGATAATATCAAAAATGGACCCAAAACATAATATTCATAATTTTTATAACTTGACTCTGTTGATGACATTTATAATTGACACATTTGACTTTATAAAAATTGACAAACTTTACCGACTCAAAATCTATGTTTTGACTCTTAATCTATTTAACATGGAATCAGATATGGTAAAAATGATATCTATAAGACTCAATTAAAATTAAGAAAGGACAAAATTGATAAAACCTTAATCTATAACCTAGGACTTAAAATTTTACATAATAACAAACTAAACTTTAAAAAAATAAAATAAAAGACTTATAAAACACTAAATAACATTAAGCTTTAAACAAACTTAGCTTTGAAAAATTATCAGTTAACTCATGTTCTACATGCAAAAAACCAAAGGAGAATGTATATTTAGCATATACCCAGTCAAGCCAATGAGGTGAAAGGAGTGAAATAGTTCACTGGTATAGCAAATATATTGATGAACCAATGGAACAAAATGAACCAAGAATTGTGGAGCATGATTGGTGACTCAATATGAAACTCTAATAAAAATATTTTGATCTCATTGAAGTTATGAAGAAGGAAGGTTGTTGAGGTGTTGAAATGTATTCTTGAAAGAGTCACAACTTTGGGTCAAGTTAAACAAGCCTAGAGAAGCAATCCAAAATAGTAGACACCTACACCCTACCTAAGCATGGAAGATTTGAATGCCGATGAAGGATCTCAAATTTTTATATGGCAAAAGAAGATGATGCGGGAATAGAAATTGATATAAACATGGTTACTAAGTGACAATGTAGAATTTGTACTTTGATGAATTTCACATCACGACACTTCTGATGTACTAATTCAAAGATCCTTGCATAGAATGTTAGATATTGCTGATAATAATATCATATGCATGTATGCGTAAAATTGAAATGTTATCTAGATTTTAATTTTTGCATGTTTGATGCATATGGTCTTAGATTATCCTCAGTCCAATGCAATGATATATGTGATGAGACTCGAAAAACCTTTAATACAAAAATGTGATCCACATAGACAAATCATAAAAAGTGAGCAAAAAGTAAGTAAACCCTCTCTGACATCATTCCCACCATGATCTCAAGTAGGATCTAATACCAATGAAGGATAATGAGCATAATAATTTGATCAATTTTATTGAACAATAATAGGTTAATATACATTGCAAAATTTGGCTAATAGAACCATAATCTTGTAATTGTTGTCGACTATGCTAACTAAAAATATGCTTACTTAAATAATGTAATACCTTAATTTATGCCAACAATAATCAGCCATGATGTTTAGTTTGTGGAGAATGAAGCATGGGAGAGAAGTGTAAAGAGGACTGTAAACATTATTCCTACTCTTCCTCATGATAATATGGTAGATGAAGTATTTCCATCATAAAGTACAACTCAAGAAACAACTCCTTCCACTCCCATTACAACACCACAAGTTGTAGCTCAAGATACACCCCTATTTATAGAAAGAAGATCTTCAAGGTTATTTTCCACACTAAGAGTACAAAAAAATCCATAGGCAAACACAAGAAATCTACATCAACTGACACCCTTGGATAAACTTTGGCTAGCGCTCCAAGTAGTTCTACATCATTAGATCCAACTCTAGAAAGCATGCAGCCAAAAAAACAAGGAGTTTGAGTGAGTTATAAAATTTTGATACTACAAATTCATTTTTAGTCTTTAATTTATTTTCTCATATAGATGATCCATTAACATTTGAAGAGGCTGTAAGTGATGATAAATAGGCACAAGTCATGGATGAAGAGATTGAGTCGATTGAGAAGAATCAAACATGGGTGTTGGTTGATTTACCTAAAGATAAGCATGTAATAAGTGTAAAGTTGATTTATAACACTAAACAAGATTCTAATGGAAAGGTGAAAAATCATAAATTAAGACTTTTTGTAAGGGGGTTCACATAACAACTTAAAATATATTTCAATGAAATATTTGCTCATGTTGCATGGTTGGACATAGTTAGAACTGTACTGGCCATTACTACCCACATGTACCAAATGGATGTGAAATCAACATTTCTAAATGGATATCTAGAAGAGGAAGAGTGTATGTTGAAAAACCACAAGGCTATGAGATAGCAGGTCATGAAAACAAAGTATATAGGTTGAAAAAGGCACTTTATGGATTAAAGCAAGCTCCTAGACCTTGGAACAACCACATTGACTCCTATCTCATTTAAAATGGTTTATAAATAGGTGGTTGTGAGATAATATTGTACATTAAAGTCAACAAACAATGTAACATCTTAATTTTTTATTTGTATGTAGATGATCTAATCTTTATTCATGATCTTAGAATAGATGCTTTCAAAACAACAATGAAGAGTGAATTTAAAATGACTGACTTGGAGTTTATGAGATATTTTTTGGGCATCAAAGTCCATCAATATAATGTTGATAAATTTATTTCTCAATCCAAATATGGAAATGAAATATTGAAGAGATTTAATATGGTAAAATGAAAGGTAGCCCCAACACTGGTCATGATGGGATTGAAGCTAAGCAAGGAGGATGATGGACCATATGTGGATCCTACATTATTCAAAAGGATAGTTGGAAGCCTTATGTATTTGATGGCCAGAAGGCCTAATATTATGTACATGTAATCTTATTTTCAAGGTTTATGGATCCTCCAAAAGACTCTCATTGGCTATCTAATAAGAGAATACTAAGGTATATGAGTGGTACAAAGGACTTTGGCATAATATATTACACTGAAGGTGATTTTAGTCTTATTCGATACATGAATAGTGGTTGTGGTGGAAATATAGATGATCACAAAATCACTTCTATGTATGGTTTTCACTTTGGTATAGGTGTTGTGTCATGGGCTTCAAAGAAAAACCCATTATGACTCTTTCTTCAACTAAAGCTAAGTATGTGGTAGTCACTAGTGCATCTTATCAAACTATTTGGATGTGAAAGATGTTGAAATATTTAATGAAAAAAAAAACAAAAAAAAAACAACTAAAATATTTTGTGATAATAGTTCAACCATTGCATTGTCCAAAAATCATGTCTTTCATAAGAGAACTAAACATATTGATACTAGGTACCATTTTATTAGAGAGCTTGCCAAAAACAAATAAATTTGTCTAGATTTTTATAGGTATGCAGATCAATTTATTGACATATTTACAAAGCTATTAGAAAAGGAGACATTTTAGTACTTACGAATTTGTTTAGGATTTTTTGACTATGCAAATATATGTGCTCTGAAGATGGATGCTCCGAAGATGATGCTCCAAAGACATTTTTTGAAGATAGATATTCTAAAAGTGTGCCATAAATATATGCTCCAAAGATGATGCTCTGAATATGTGCTCAAAGATATGTTACAAATTTTTTTGATCCCCAATAGTTCAAATTAAGGGGGAATATTTGATATATTAATTTTACACAGCTAGGCATTTAATGTAAAATATGCTATTTATCCTATCTAAGATATATTTCATTGCCCTAGGATTTTGCATTAAATTATTATTTTTTGATGTTATTTATGACGTGTGTAAGCTGTAGCTGCACATTTAAAAAATATAATTTATTTTCCATTCACCTTGAGCCCTACGCAAAAAGGAAAAGTGTCTAGAAAAAGAGAGAGAAGGGAGTCTTTTTTTTTTAGTAGTTGTGCATAAAATATCAAGAGAAGGAGCATAAAATAGTCTTAAAAAAGGGTATAATATAATTAGGAGTAGAAAACTCTAGTAGAGATATACTAAAAATGTAATAAGTTTTTAGTGCAGCTGTAGCTGCTGTGTTTTTTTGTTGATAAATACATATATAATTTTAAGAGAAAATCTAATTTCTATAATAGCTGTAGTTTTTCTCTCTTGCTCTATATTTTTATTTAAGTTATTTATTCTACTATGTTTTGTTAATGCACTTTAATCCTCTATTTTTAATGTATTTAGTCTGCACTTATCTCCTTACCTCCTCTCTCAAATCCCATAGTAGAGATGGATTTGCCACATCATAATCACCACTGATGTTATTTAGATTACCATGATTAAGCATAGGCACCATAATCATGACATCCTCAACAATGTTTGTAACTACATTCGACACATCTCAAATATTATATTCTTTTCAAATTAAGGGGATGTTGTTTAGGGGGTAATATTTAGCTCCTGCTTAGTTCTCCTACTATTTTTGGTACATGGTCATTTTTTCTTCATCTTAAAAATGTTATACTTGTGAAAATAACTTCTTATATGTGCTTGGGAGTGGAAGAGACTCAAGTCAATTTATATTATTCTTATGTTGAAACCCACTGTGTCATAAGCATGAGTGATGGTTAGAATTTTCCCAAACATAGTCGAGACCTTTTTACATTCATCTGGCCCCTTGCCTCTTTCTCACATCCTTTTTATGTCAGTTATTACTGTGATTTGGAATTAGTTGTATAAATAATTTTTAATTGTTTTATAGGATCCAACATTGCATAGTTATTTATAATATCTTATTTCTTAGTGTTCTCTCCACTTGCCTGACACCAATATGGACTTGGCACTATTGCCCTTATTTTTATATAATAATTCATATTAACATAAGTTGAAAAATAGTATTTTGAAAATAACTATTTACATATTTATTGTTAGATATTACGAATCACTTCTATAATCTATCATTAGGAAAAATGATTCAGATTATAAATATAAAATGCCTTATCGATAAATCTACATACATTTATTTTTAAAAATCTATTTCTTTTAATATAAACTATTAAAGACTTAAATTCCTAATTAATTTTTCAAGTAATTGAGTTAATGGCCACAAAAATAATAATGAGTAATTTCATTCTAAATTAGAATGCCATTAAAAATGGCTAGCCAAAAATAATGTGTAAAATACATCAAACTACATACATTTTAGAGCAACTGACTAGGAAACCTTTGCAATCATTTAACTTTTGAGTCATATTCACATGATAAACAAATACAAAAAATGGATGATAAATATAGACTCAATATTTTAATGAACCAAAGTGGTTAATCGAGATTAAGTACTTTGGAACACTAAAAATTATAGATACAGTCAACTATTCCATCAAACTATGCAAGAAAAAACTCCTATCATTAGTCCTTGACATCAATTACACCTTTAGTAGAGTTTTGAAATCATGATTCTACTTCTAGTAAGTAAGGCGAGTTGATTACATTAAAAACACACTCCTCCCCCCATATTTTACAAAAATCTATCTTTCCCTACTTCCTTGTATGGATCTTAACTCATGGTTGAATCAAAAGTGGAAATGTAAACTTGAGAACAATTCTTGGATTAGCTTAAGTGATCAAATATGGAGAACTAAAGTTTATGAGGATGCAAAAATCATGGTGTGGAAGATCATACATTATAATATTATTGTGGAAGATAGGTTGGAATGCCTCATAGTGCAACTTTTTAAATGTCCTTTCTACACCTGTAAAGAAACTTTGAAGCATATTTTTTGGGATTGTATATTTGTTAAAAATCAATGGTTTGGTATTTTTAAAAATCTACTTTCTATCTTTGGCCATTAAAATGTAACAAAGCATTATTGGGATTTGGATTATGAAATAATTTGATAGATGATTTTATCACATAGGGCATTTTATTTCATTTATGGAAAACTAGGTGTTTAGTAGTATTCTCTAATATTAAATTTCATTCTAAATCAGTGATTCTTTGAATTTAATTTAAAATCATTTTATGGATTGCTTCCTTCTTTTCATATCTTTAGGGCTTATCTAAGAAGAATATTTTGTCTGGTTATCTTCTTGAGCAAATTAAATCTCAAATTCTGTAGCTTACAAAGGCTCAAGCATTGCACACAAAATAGCTAGAAGGATATCTAAGATGCCCTGATCATCATTTCACTTCGTAGATGTAGTTCTATTGTTTTTCTATGTTGTTATTTGGAGGACTGAGTTGTCATGTACTACCTTTGATAGTTCTTATAGATAGTTTTAGTTTTGCCATGTTATTGGTTGTTTCTTGGAAAGGCTAAAATGTTATGTAGTTTTTTTAATTTGTAGCTCTAATGCATTTATTTCTTATATTTTACATTACTTTAATATAAAAAATTAAACTTTGTTTTTAAATTTTCACTAGGAAGGTGAATTATGTGAGATGTAGTCAATAGAGACATTTCCACCAAGAAAAATCTAAATGCTGTTGAAAATATTACAAGGAAATTTTTTAATAAATCATTGAATAATAGAGACATACATATATAGGATCTATAAGGAAGTGAAGTTAATCACCAATTATCAGTGGATGTGGAATCAAAGTTTAGAAAAAATATTAATCACTGCTACCACATCATCTCCTTGTTAAATTGGCCACTGACTTGCATTTATTATCTATCAAGTTTTAATGCTTTAATTTATTGTGAATATATTATGATATCCCTTACTCACAACTATGTATACTGATTTCATTTAATTTTTTTAATGCCAATCTTATCCTAGTGGTTTAGCTACAACTCAGTAGACTTCCAAGCTAAGATATCTATGAATAAGAGATCTATTATTATAGTTTTTAGTTTAGTTTTTGGATGAAGAGAATGTATTTATGAGAGCAAGGAACCTTTTTCAAGTTATTGTTAGATGACCTTAATGTATTTCTAAGCATCAAATCTCTATAGCAATATTTTAAAAGTAGAAATATGCTCAGTTTATTTGCTATGGAAGTCCACATCTCACCCACAAATATGGTATCAGAGTAGTAGAAACAATTTGGGTAGTGTACGAGCCACACAAATAAAAAAAAGAGTCAATTCAAACAAGATAAAATATCATAGGTTTTGAGCCAAAGTAGAAGAGTTTAAGTGAATAGACTAGGTCAAAAGGGTGAGCTATTTAGCCAAGTAAGTGGGTCTATTTTAAATCATCTTGTGTATGATTTATTTTTTGCCTTCAGTGTGGAAGTTCCAACCATTAGTAAAGACAAAAGGAAACGAGACATATATTATATACCCTAATAGAGGGCCAGAGTTTTATAAAAAGGAGAGAGAAAATATAACAATAGAGAACAAAGGGAAGGAGTTTTTATTTTGAAGAAGCCATGGATAGAGGAAGTGGAAGTATTCATCAACCCTAAATACCAATGTTTAATGGTAAAAACTATTAATATTGAAGTATTAAGATGAAAACCTTATTTTGGTCTTAAGATATTTAGGACTTAGAGGAAAATGGATATCCTAAACCAACAAACCAACAAGCATTCTAAACCCTATAAGTAGAGAAGGACTTATTGAAAAAAAAAAGAAGGATTTAAAGACAATGTTGTTTATCCAATAAGAAATGGAGGAGTTGACATTTTCAAGGGTTACAATTACCACTAAGTCAAAGCAATCATGGGAAACCCTACAAATAACATACCAAGGTACAAGCAAAGTTAAAATTGCCAAATTACAAATACTTAGAAGGGATTTTGAAAATATTAAAATGCAAGAATCAAAGAATATAGACTCTTTTTTACACATATAATGGGGATATTAAATCAAATAAGAACTCATGGTTAGAGTATGAAAGACCAGAAGGCTATATAAAAAATACTTAGAAGCTTTCTTGTAAAGTTTAATTCAATGGTAGTAGTTATTAATAAATCTATGTATTTAACTCAATTGTCATTTGATGAATTAATGGGATCATTAGGATCACATGATAAAAGGTTGAATCATTTAGGGACATCTTCATTGGAAAATGAATTCTAATCTCTTTCAGTTAAATAAAAAGGATGGAGGTCAAATTATAGCATAGGTAGAGGTCTTTTTCAACCTAGAAGAGGTAGAGAATATACTCAATTTGAAAGCATAAGACTAGTATCAATATTGTTTACATCTTCCAAACCAACAAGAGGAAGATGTATGATTAATCCAACATTCAATGTCATTATTGTAAAAAATTTAGGCATTTTACATCTGAATGTAGAAAAAGGCAATATGATATGAATAAATAAAAGGTAAATTTAACAAATGAAAACCAATCTAACACTAAAGTGAACAAAACAAAATGTTGATAACATGAAATATTTCATAAGAGAGTTCAAATGAAGTATGGTTCTTAAATAATAGGTGTAGCAATCATATGAGTGGAAGTAAGGATTTGTTTGAAACAATGAATGATTTGGTAAAATTATAAGTAAAGTTAGAGAATGATCACTGAGTATTAGTCATAGGTAAAGGGTCAATTAACATTAGAATAAAACAAGGAGAAAATAAGCATATCCCCCATGTATACTATGTTCCTAGATTGCAACACAATCTCATACGCATTGAATAACTACTGAAAAAAGGGTACATAATATAATTTAAGAATGTTGAATGTGTGATCGTGAATAGCAAATCAAGAAATAGGATAATTGAAAAAGTTGGAATGACAAGGAATATAATGTTTCCTTTTAAGATACCCATTAAATTATTTTTAGAACCTCAAGGATTACAAACAATTGCTGAAGCAAATTTTAATGTTTTATACAATATTCAATATTAGTTATGGTACTTTATATTTGGGATATGAAATTTATAGGATTATAGTTATTATATAGGAAGATAATGGTAAATGGATTGCTACCCATATATCCACCTAAAACATCATGTGAGCGTTGCATACTAGGAAAACAACATAGACAAAAGATTCCAATTTGAAAATCTTATAGGGCAAGGCATCTAATTGAGATAGTGCATTTAGATCTTTGTGGACTGATGCAAATGCAATCCATAAGTGTGAATATATATTTCTTAAAATTCATTAATTATTTTAGTTAAAAACATAGATCTATTTCTTGAAATATAAATCAGATGTGTTTGCTTTTTTAAAGGAGTTCGAGGTCAAAGTGGAAAAACAAAATGGATATTATATCAAAGTGTTGAGAACTGATCAAGGAGGTGAATATATATGAAATGCATTTATAAAAATTTTAATGCAAATGAAATAATAAAATAATTTAAAATAAGGCATAAACCTCAAAAAATGGAGTAGTAAAAATGAAAATAAGAAAATTATGGAAATGAATCGAAGCATAATAAAAGCTAAGCATCTAGGAAACAAATATTGGGATGAAGTGGTTGCATGTGTAGTGTACATTTTGAATAGGTGTTCAGCAAAAGTAATGATAAACAAGATAACACAAGAAGCTTGGAGAGAAAATAATCATATTGTATCACACTTGAGAGTCTTTGGATGTGTATCACACTCCTTGATACCCCAAGAATTAATAAAAAATTTAGATGATAGAGGTGGAAAGTGCATCTTTTTGGGGTATAACGAACAATCCAAAACATACAAACCATATAATACAGTGACAAAGAAGATAATAATCAACTGGGATGTATAATTTGTTGAAGAAAAATATTAGAATGGTAGCATAGACAAAATAACTAGAATGGTAACTAGTGTTCCACAAGAAAATGAAGACAATAAAATATAAAGTTTGAATCCTGCTACACAAGCAAATGTTCCTACATCACCTTTTAAGGCACATACCACTCCAAATACATATACTTTATCAATTAATAACGTCATTGAGTGTTCTGATCTAATGCTTACATTATTGAGATCACAGTTAATAAACACTTTTAATAAGACACATAGCCTAAATGAGATTTATGATGAATCATAAGAGGCTAAAAATGTGGATTTATGTCATGATTTTACATTTCTAACACAAAACAATCTAATTTAATTTGAGGATACAATTAAAGATATAATTAGATTGTAATTTTGGATGAATAAATTCAATCAATAGAAAAGAATGAAACATGGGGCCTTGTAGAGCTTCCTTAAGGAAAGGATTTAATTATAGTAAAATCGGTTTACAAAACAATGTTTAATGTTGATGTGAAATTTAAGAAACTTATGAAATCAATAATAGCTAAAGGCTTAACACAATAAGCAGGTATAAATTATAATAAAACATTTGTACCTATAACCAGATTAGACACTATTACATTGGTGTTAACCATTGCATCTCAAAATAATTTTAAATTTTATAAAATGGGTTTCATCAAATTAGTATTCTTGAATGACATTTAAGAATAAGAAGTTTATATTAAACAACTACTTGGTTATGAAATTTTGGGAAAATAACACAAGGTGTACAAGTTGAAAAAAGATTCATATTGATTGAAGCAAGCTCCTAGAGCTTGGTATAGTAGAATAGGTTCTTATTTTATGAGTAATGAGTTTAGTAAGTGTGGTAATAAACCAACTTTGTATGTCAAAGTCAATGATCAAGGATAAATTATGATAGTTTGCTTATAAAAAATATTGATCATTTGATATTCATTGGTAATTTGTCAATTGACTCATTTAAGATAGACATGAAAAATGAATTTGATATGACTTTTTTGGGGATTATGAGATATTTTATTGACATAGAGATAAATCAATTCAAGTAAATATTTAAGAAAAAAATCAAACTAAGTATGCTATTGACTTGTTGAAGAGATTCGAGATGTTGAATGTTAATTCATCACCAACACTAGTTGCATTGGGTTTAACACTTAGAAAGGAAAATACAAGTTCAAATATTGATGCAACTTATTCAAGAGATTAGTGGGTAGCCTCGTGTATCTAAGTGCCACAATACTAGACATAATGTATGGGGTTAACCTTATCTCAATATTAATAGACAATATAAAAAAATCTCATTGAAAATGAAGAAAATGAATTCTAAATACATAGCTAGTATAGAGAATTTTGGGATAATGTATACACCTTCAAATGACTTCAAGTTGATTAGTTATATGGATTGTGATTGGGGAGGCAACATAGATGATATGAAAAGCATATTAGGGTATCTTTATTTTATCTTGGATTAGGGGTTATCTCTTGGGAATAGAAGAAGCAACCAATTATAACACTTTCATCATCTAAAGTGGAATATATTATAGCCACATCAATAGCTTGTTAGGTAGTTTGGATGAAAAGGGTACTTTCAAATTTGATTCATACTCAAGAAGAAACTACAAAGATATACTATGACAATAACTCAACTATAACATTGTCAAAAAATCATGTGTTTCATAAACATAATAGGCATATTAACTCTAGATATCACTTTATTTTTGAATTACTAAACAATGGTTATATATATCTTGAGTTTTGTAGGTTCAAAGAAGAACTAGAAGATATCTTTACAAAGGCACTTTCACAGAACATGTTTGAGAATCTCTAGGAAATCATAGGTGTAA
>JARHVA010007984.1:502500-505000 GCA_037957365.1 Torreya grandis | reverse complement strand
TCAAAATCTTCGCACCTTGATCAACCTTACTATCCCCAAATTTGCCCAAACCAATAAGAATGATATTCTTTGCTCCCCACACTAATTAAAAGACCTAAGCCCATAAGAACATTCCATTGATGAAAGCCTAAAAATCCTCAGCAACCTTATATGTATTCATGGTGCTCACAACCTTGTCCTTTAGAGGACTATCGTTACCATACTAAAATGTATCATTTATCTGGCTAATGTGTTCCAGCAGCAACACAAAAGAATTGACACCATGGATAGACTAGTCTTTGGAGTTTTTGCATGGCAGCATATGGAAGAAGTGCATGATAAGGGGGCTTACAGTCAATGTCTTTATCCTTAAAGGCATGTTCATCAAGCCAAAGGTAATGATGTGAATGGGGCTTCTAATGATAGGACTATTGTTGTTCTTCATCTGGAAGTTAGGACCACTCCTACAAGTTGGCCTACTTCTGATATTCTGAATGGTGGCGACCAACAACAGGGTTCTAACTCTGTGGAAGGGACCTGTATTAAATTGCCTGGTTTCTAGTAGCTGCAAGCAAAAGGAGGGTTGAGAGATCGTAAACTACGTTGTAATCCCCATAAATGATATATAGAATTAGGACCCCATACCTGACTGCATCACTATACAACATACTCGTAATAAATTATATATTTCAAGGTCAATTTATATAAGAAACGTGTTGTGTCCAAAATCAGGAGGCTGAGACACATATATTTAGAAAATGTATAGAATTCCACAGTAGAAAACACAAAATCTTAAATTGGCTCCTACTTATAATAAAATAATATAAGTAGGAGGTCCTCCCTACAGTACAAGGGAAACGATAGCAAAATGTCCCAGCCATGGCTCTGGTTGAAAACATGGAATGCATAAGCATTGCATAAATAATATTTCATACTGAAAGATAAAAATGCATAATGTAATAAAATACCTGCCACCGATACTTATGCAATCTTTAGGTACTATTTAGTACTTACCCAGCCAATATTATGAGCTACCCAAAAAAAAAAAAAAAAAAAAGAGCATCTGGCAATGTTAAAAGTTGGTGTGCAGAGTGGTCACCTAACCCTATGTACGTTAATGGAAAATGCATCTTTCAGACCCGCCCCATTAATCCAAATTTGTCGCTAACATGTATTAATTAGTATGTGCCTAAATTGGCTCCGACGGTTTAGATGTGTTCCAAACCTTCCTTCCGGTCAGGTCTGAGATTTGAACAAGAAAGACGCCAAATAGTTTATAGCATAAGAATAAGTTCAGTAAAGGAATTTATCTAAAAGATATTCTTTGCGTGGAGGGGCTTCTCTCCAACCTTCACCACTCATATCATTGTAGGAAGGTATTGTAGATGATAAGGTCAGTGCACGAATCCTTTATTTGCCACAGATGTTATTGTCGCTATTCATACAGCATGTGTTAGGAATTATTTCACATTTTTAATGTACCCATATGTTTGTCATTTCTTCCGAGTTGTTTCCAAAGAAATTAAATTAAATACATAAATGGTTGTCAGAAAAACTATTTGGCTGGTATTAATATTTGGATCTTCATGGCAACAAGAAATATGGTGCCAAACAAGAAAATCATTGGTTATATATGGTAACTTTGAAGCAAGATTAAAGCATGATAAAAACAAGAAAGTTAGGAGTATGGTATAGCCCAGAAGGTGGTAGAGGCAGATCATTCGTATGTGCCGAGCACTTCAATAAGAGAGTTCAACTGAAGGGGGATAAAATGTCATTCACCCATTCTCAATAGCCTTGAATGGAGCCAAAGAGATTGTAATTTCCCAAAAAGGTGGCTATAGTACATAAGACCCCACTAGTTGACCCTACATAGGTTAATTTTACCGAGACAATATAGAAAAATATTTTTTTGCATGGTAGTAGAATCAATCCCTTTGGCTGAGGAGGGAAGGAGAAGTGGTTGCAGTTATGGGAATGGCTCCTCTAACATCTTGTCGTTAGTATTCAAGTGTCATGCAAGGGTTGGTCTATAGGAACACATCTCATGGTGTAGGAAATGCTCACCTGATGGTTGAGGACCTCATGTAAACACTAAAACCCAAAATCCACCTTTTTGGTCTACACTTAAATCTATATAAAAGTTAAATAAGTAACAAGTAATTTATTTTAAACCAAGAATTACATAGAAAGCTCTTCATTGTTAAAAAAATTTAAATGTTTAAACATCCATAGCCTAAACTACAATAGCTCTATAGAAACTCATCCAAAAGGCAATGTATGAAGGGTTGTGAATTTTATCTCCATAAAAGGCCATTCGTCAATTGATCGACTTTGGGAGATAAAGATGGAATAGCCTATGAATCCATTACTAGGCATTTTGAGCTCTCAAGCATGTTAAAAAAATATTTTTGAAGGTTTCAATATTAGAGTAGGCTAGGCACTTGGGGTTATAAATCCTAATGTGCTTGAGGTTTGTTCCCATAGAGGAATACTTCGATAAACCAAAAATTAGAGAAAA
>JARHVA010007984.1:475000-497500 GCA_037957365.1 Torreya grandis | reverse complement strand
GTTCCTTGTGCCTTATCTTCCTTTATTATCAAACTTCCCCAAATGTTGTGTGTTGGATTGCATGCTATTAGGGTCTTAATTTAAGTTTTATGAATTATATAAATATAAAAGTGCATTGGTGCACGTCAGCAATGAAATAAAATAGCATAACCATGAGTTAAAATAAATATTATATCATTTATTAAATATAAATTTTTTAGTGTTTACAACAAATTTGATTCAAAATTTAAGCCTTCATTTTCATATTTCCATTTTTCAAACTAGCATGAAAGTCATATAGGGATTATGAATTGCATCTAAGAATTATATACTGAAGTGCATTAATATTTTATTCCAAAACTATTCTAAAATATGATCTTCGTAATAACATATGGATATTACAAGTTGTCAATACCTCCATATAGTTTTTAATGGGTTTTCAAGGTGTTTCAAAATGATTAGGGTTCTAAGGAAGAAGAGTTGTTTCCTAGTAATTTGAAGAAAATTATGGAAAAGAGAGCAAGGTTTTAGGAGTAAATGAACATGTTCATAAAAATAGATTTACATTATATATTTATTTTTTCATAAACACACATCTATAATTATAGATGTGCTAGTAAAGGAGTGATACACTTTTGGTAGTCTAGGAAAGTTTTATGTTCATCTTGAGTTTTCTAGGTTTTGATTGTTTCACATTGTGGTATGTTTTCTAGACCATGTTTATCATGAATATATTTAGATTCATGAAAATTTTGATAGTATTATAGAACACTCTCTTTTTACTTTTCAATTATTCAATAATTTTCTTCATTACAATTAGGTCTAGTTTTACTATTTTATTGGGATAAATTTAGGTAGATATAATTTCAAAGTAATGTGGGTGAGTCTAGTACATTTGTATGTAAAACTAGTTTTACTATACTACAAGTATATCCTAGAAGATTTATATAAATTTCAATATAAAAAAAATATGGGTGATATATAATCCTATAGGGTATAAGATGAATACAAAACAATGTGAGTTCACCAAAATATATTGGGAATAAGTGGATTAAACATATATATGCAAAACAAATAAAGTAATTAATTTTAACTAAGAATAAATGTGTGGAAAATTATAATTATGCCTAACTAATAATTATAAATAAAAAACTAGACCATTAAGAGAGGGACTATAATCATACTCTTATATTGCAAGATTTGCTGACAATTTCATAATTTGATAGTGTAAATGTGTGCTCAAAAGTGACAGATATCTTTCCCATAATTCTCATAGTGATCAATATTATATGTAACATGAAATGGGAACTCTTAAAAAGTATAAAATGTTGTGCATAGTCCTGAAAGATGATAGGAATGCCTAAAACGTAATTGATGGCTATGTTTTGTTTATTTGGACATTTGATTCATTTTCTCTATTTCTCATGATTAAACACTTATAGCTAGTCAATTAAATTATATTCTCATTTCCCTATATTGATTAAAATATATTAAACATAAGCAAAATGATTATTTTTTAGGGGCCTATGTTGTGGGTTAGTTGGGGCTTTTAGCATTGAAAGATTATTAAACCTTAAAATTTTAAATATATTAGAAATAATTTTGAATTGCATAATTTAAAACATTTCCAATGCAATAGAAAACCTAGGTCATATGCTAAAAGTGCCCCATGGAAAATACTAGCTTTTGACAATAATAAATTATCCGTTTATTTTTTCTTCTCTCTATAATGTTATTGATTGCTCAATAGAATGCCAAAAATATTGTGTAATGTCTGGATGTTATGTGTATCTTTTGTGTTAAATGAGATAAAATAATTTTATATTTAAAACCAGATTAAATTCAATTTGGTATCTTATTAGAACATAA
Source organism: Torreya grandis (assembly GCA_037957365.1). Classification (NCBI taxonomy): domain Eukaryota; kingdom Viridiplantae; phylum Streptophyta; class Pinopsida; order Cupressales; family Taxaceae; genus Torreya; species Torreya grandis. The sequence continues at coordinate 495,652 of JARHVA010007984.1, read as the reverse complement.
ACTGCCATCCAATTAATTAAAAGGTTATAAAGGTGGGACCCAAAATGCATGCTTAAAAGCATAGTGGGTACTCTAGAAGAACCTAGAAGTGTCTCTAGACCATGTGCTCAAAATAATTACTTGAAATAGGATAAATAAATGGAAATGAAAGGGGACGATAAAGAAAGAATGTTAGATTACACCACGATCAACTGAAAAATGACTCATGCTTGAAGAACCTATAGAGTGAAATCTCATCGCCTTCAAATTAAAGAAAAAGGTCTAGCAAAAGAAAATTTGTAAATAACATTATCTAATTAGACTTAAAATGTAATAATAAAGGTACATATATAGCTGAGAGATAGACATCTCCCAACATCCTCATCCATATGGGATTATCTTTCACTTATGACCTATAATAAAACTAAGCAAGCTAATTTAACAAAGTGTAGGTAAAACTTCATAGTGAGAAAAATCCTAAAACAACACCCACCCCACCCCACCCCTACCCCCAAAAGCATAGCTTAGGTGGGCAGAAGAATTGGGTCACAACATTAAGGTTTGATGAGGTACCCAAGAACAATGCAACTCCCATAAACCATATAAAAGGAGAAAACCCAAAGGAATAATATTCCTCCCTAAAAAAGCACAAAGAAGAAGACAGGGATAAAAATACCCAATAAGGTATACAACTACTTATATCCACCCTATGTCATACAAAAGAGTGTCCTAGAGAGATTTAGGACCAAAATTAGATACAATGAAGAGTGGATCACCCTAAAATAGTGAATGTGTCTACCATGTGCTTAATGGATATTCAACTAAGGTGTGATTCCTATATAAAGAATTTTTCTCCTCATGTAAGGTAGATGGGTGAACTTCTCTATGTAATGATAGTGAAATGGAATCAAAGGAAAATAAAGACTAATGAATACCTTGAAATTAAGGGATAGATTACTTGATGTTTTATGTGTTCTAGATTAGTTTACTTATTCCCTGTAATGTCTAAAGTGGACAAGGGTTGGTTGATTAAGAAATAACTCCTCAATATCTACAAGGTGACAAGGATATGGTGGAGGTGTTTACCTATCACTATTATAGTCATATGTATTATAAAAAGAGACATCAATATCATAAGTGTGCTCAGGCTCAAAAGTGTCATCAAGTTCAAGTAAGTCTAAAGAAGAAAAATCTGAAGGAGAGTCAAAAGTAAAGTGTAAGAAGTTATATATCTAAGTATAATCATTGACCATTCCAATTACCAAAATAGTATCACTATGTATCTTTATAAATTCATTAAATCTAGACTGAACTCAACTCACTTGCCTAGACCAAGGTGAGTGATATGGTAAAGTGATATGAGATTAGATGAAAGTGGGGGAATAATTAAAACATTATTTAATTTTCTACCACTGACTTCAATAGACCCTCACCCAAGGACCTTATTAGAAGTATCATCATTGAATTACATAGAGGACTTGTCACATGGTTCTAAAGAAATAAACTCTATCTATGAAGATTCCATGTGATGTGAGGCACGAAAGTCAATGACCCATATAGGAGTCTTAGATGTAAAAATAAATACATCGTTGAACTTTGATTTCCCCTTATTGTTATCTTTTCCATTTTATTTTCCATGGTTATTTGCCTTAGAGGACTCATGGATTGATGAATTCTAATTGGTAGAATCAAAAATAATTGTGTTGTGCTTCTTAAGCACCTTAGTCATTTGGTCAACATGCTTCTTCAAAAATATTATTTCATCATGATTTCCTAAAAAAACCCACATTTTATCCCATTTTTATTAGGATTAGAAATGGAAGAAGGGGTATCATTATTGGATTTAGAGGTGGGTGTATACACAATATTTTCAAACTTTTGTAAATTAATGTTGCTCTTTATGTTGAAGGAACCTATCAAGTCTCAATCTCTTTAAGTGCATGCCCTAAGGGGTACATCAAAAAGGGGTGGGAAGACCATTGTTGATTTTTGGGATTGTTATCCCTTTTGCCACTTATTATCTATACACTTGTCTATTGAAAGCTATTCCCCTAAGCTTGCTCTTTTCTTTTGTACACTCCTCTAGTCATTTACCACCTTCAGTACCCCTTTTCCTAACATAAAACCCTTTTCAATAGTTTACATGAAAAGGTTGACTGGGTCAACCTTTAAATCTTATCAGAAAAACTTATTTAAGGTCCTAAAACAACACCCACCCCACCCCACCCCCCCCAAGCATAGCTTAGGTGGGTAGAAGAATTGGGTCACAACATCAAGGTTTGATGAGGTACCCAAGAACAATGCAACTCCCATAAACCATATAAAAGGAGAAAATCCATAGGAATAATATTCCTCCCTAAAAAAACATAAAGAAGAAGATAGGGATAAAAAGCCCCAATAAGGTATACAACTACTTATATCCACCCTATGTCATACAAAAGAGTGTCCTAGAGAGATTTTGGACCAAAAGTAGATACAATGAAGAGTGAATCTCCCTAAAATAGTGAATGTGTCTACCATGTGCTTAATGGATATTCAACTAAGGTGTAATTCCTATAAAAGGAATTTTTCTCCTCATGTAAGGTAGATGGGTGAACTTCTCTATGTAATAATAGTGAAATGGGAGCAAAGGAAAATAAAGACTAATGAATGTCTTAAAATTATGGGATAGATTACTTGATGTTTTATGTGTTCTAGATTAGTTTACTTAATCCCTGTAATGTCTGAAGTGGACAAGGGTTGGTTGATTAGGAACTAACTCCTCAATATCTACAAGGAGACAAGGATATGGTGGAGGCGAGTCCATATCACTATTATAGTCATATGTATTATAAAAAGAGACATCAATATCATAAGTGTGCTCAGGCTCAAAAGTGTCATCAAGTTTAGGTAAGTCTAAAGAAGAAATATATGAAGGAGAGTCAAGAGTAAAGTGTAAGAAGTTATATATCTGAGTATAATAATTGACCATTCCGATTACCAAAATAGTATCACTATGTATCTTTATAAATTCATTAAATCTAGAGTGAACTCAACTCATTTTCCTAGACCAAGGTGAGTGATATGGTAAAGTGATATGAGATTAGATGAAAGTGGGGGAATACTTAGAACATTATTTAATTTTCTACCACTCACTTCAATAGACCCTCACCCAAAGACCTTATTAGAAGTATCATCATTGAATTACATAGAGGACTTGTCACATGGTTCCAAAAAACTAAACTCTATCTATGAAGATTCCATGTGATGTGAGGCACGAAAGTCAATGACCCATATAGGAGTCTTAGATGTAAAAATAAATACATCGTTGAACTTTGATTTCCCCTTACCATTATCTTTTCCATTTTCTTTACCATGGTTGTTTTCCTTAGAGGACTCATGGATTGATGAATTCTAATTGGTAGGATCAAAAATAATTGTGTTGTGCTTCTTAAGCACCTTAGTCATTTGGTCAACATGCTTCTTCAAAAATATTATTTCTTCATGATTTCCTAAGAAAAAAACACATTTTATCCCATTTTTATTAGGATTAGAATTGGAAGAAGTGGTATCATTATTGGATTTAGAGGTGGGTGTATGCACAATATTTTCAAACTTTTTTAAATTAATGTTGCTCTTTATCTTGAAGGAACCTATCAAGTCTCAATCTCTCTGAGTGCATGCCATAAAGGGTACATCAAAAAAGGGGTGGGAAGACCATTGGTGATTTTTAGGATTGTTATCCCTTTTTCCACTTATTATCTATACACTTGTCTATTGAAAGCTATTCCCCTAAGCTTGCTCTTTTCTTTTGTACACTCCTCTAGTCATTTACCACCTTTAGTACCCCTTTTCCTAACATAAAACCCATTTCAATAGTTTACATGACAAGGTTGACTGGGTCAACCTTTAAATCTTATTGGAAAAACTTATTTAAGGTTTAGGTCGGCTCTTGGCTAATCTATCCCATGACCTAGTGAGTTTTTATCAATAATGACACTAGGTCGATTGAGTCGAACCTATCGACATAAACATTTGGAAGGGTTTAGGGTTATATCCACCTATATATACACAATAATTTCACCATTATTTATATAAGAGAATAATAATTAAGATCTATTTATAATCTTCTTATCACCATTCTACTTGAGGAACAAGTTCAGGGTTTAATACTTTCCTTGGAGATACAGATCTTATCTTGTGGAGAAGTCTTTTGGATTAATTGATAGGTTATGTAGCCTAGAGATGATTTATCCTTTTCATCCTTACATAAAAAATAAAACCTTTTTGAAATCACCTTATCCAAGGGAGAGTGTGAGGTTTAATGGGTTTGTCTTCAAAGGTGAGTATTCCTCAATTTGTTCCTCTATAGTAAGAGTAGGTAGATATGCATTTACACTTCTCTTCCATACATTATGATTTTGTATACACTGACATGAGTATATGTATTCTATGCTTGTTTATGTTTGTTGTTTAATACCCCCCACTTTCTGCCATAAGCTTTGGTGAGCACTAGATTAGATTCTTTACTTTACTTGTTATTAGTATAGTGAATATGAAAACATAGGACTTAGTTAGGGTTATTACTTGATTTTGTTTGACTGAAGGCTTTGGAACCCTCCCTAGTGACATTATTTGTCATAAGATATCCCCTAATTTGGTCTAGTATATCCATATTGATCATGTCCCTGATTATGTAATGTATCCCCAATTGGAAGTATAAGTAGGATCTATCTTCTCCAAGATAGGATTTATTTATGGATCTGATGCGTTTTTTATTGCATAGATTCTTGTGAACTCAATTAAACTAATTTGGGAAAAAATACCTCATATATTTTGATGAGCTAATTCTAACTTCCTCCATGGATAACACTTCTCATACCATTTTTACCACCCCTCCAACATCTTTACCTATCACCAATAATACTCAGAATTATATCAACACTTCTTCTCAAACAAAACTTAAAACCACTACCCAATCTCCTCAAGATAATCAACAAACTTGTCCTATAATTCAGCCTTATGCTCTTACTAGCATCAACTCACATGTACTTTGGCTCTTGCTTTCGAGGACCTCCTTAAACACTATGCACCACTTTCCTGTAGTCCTCTTATGGGTTACGATTAGTGGAATCCTAATATGGAGCTTACTAACCTCACTTCTCAAATATCATTTCTCAAACTTATGTGGGCCTATCTAGATCATCGTAATCATCTTATGCAATCGAAATGAATATTCCTTATTCTCCCTTATTAAGACATGAAGACACCTTATCTGGATCAGAAGATAGCAAATTGCAATAGTGTAAAGATATATCCATACATGTTGATGAGACAATACGCATTTCTCTTTCCCTCAAATTTACTATTGATTTTATGATTCTTGATGAGATTATCCTTCATATAGATGATCCTCTTCTATTTTTAAATGTCCAAATCAATGATATCCAATTTAATCATGCTTTAATTAAAGAGGGTTATGTCACTTACATTGCCTCTCTTGATTTTATCAAAACCCTTGGATATTTTGAATGCAATCTTAAATCCACACATAACACATGTCAAGGCTATGACTAAAGGAAAATGCCTCCTCAAGGTTGTGTGTGGATCCCCATTAATTTCCCACCTATCACTGTTCATGTGAAGGTGATGATCTTCAACTTTCCTCTATCCTATAACATTTTACTTGGTAGGTCATGGACTCATCGTAAGAGAGTAAATGCCTCTTCCACATATCAGTGTGCTAACTTTTATCATAATGGAGCCATATATAGGATTCAAGGTGACACTAATCCTTAGAATTTTGAACAATTCTAAGACTAGGGTGTATTCAAGATTCATATCCTTGAAACCTTGCCAAGCATTCAATTTCATGAATCTCAATGATTTAACTTTTCTATCAATTCCACCCGAGGTTAAAATGGTCATCTTAATCTCATTGGAAATATACCCCCAAAACTCCTATATTCTAATGATGATGAACTTGATGAGATCAATCTCAAAATTAAAAATTTATATCTCTCACCTCATCTCAACTCTCAGATTTCCATTTCTTTGCAACCTCATTTTTGTCTACCACCTTGTGATGATATCCCCATTGTCTTAACTAAAACTCGGCAATCCATTCATCACACCACATGACAAGGTCAATCCTACCCACTCCATTCATATTCATACACCTAATCATGATGATGAATATACATTTGATGATCCATTTTAGGAGGTCTAGTTTAGGCCTGAGATGCTGAAATTATTCATTCTCACTCCTCTTTGCTTCAGTCTTTTAGTATATATTCTAGTATTTCATCTTATATTTTTCCTAATTATAGTATTTTTCCTCTTTATTGTAGGGTAGAGATAGTATACACACCTCTAATTTTTGAATAACCTTGTAGGATTATGCTTATGAATCATGCCATGATTAGTGCCTATCACTTTGCTAGATACCACAACCCCTCTAGCCTACTTATTTTTGAGATGCTTACGAATGTCCTTTAGAATTTTATGGATTTTTCCCCTCCTTTATTAGAGACAAATTTAGATCCCATTTGCACTCCTAATTTAGTTGAGTCTTTTCCTATTTTTTTATCCATTTCTCCTTTAGTTGATCCTTGTCTAGTCTCTCCACCAGCCCCACCTTCTCCTGGTTATGGTTTACTCCATTTACCATAGTTGGCTCCTTCGCCCACCAAATTGGCCAATAAGAATTGTTTTGATATTCATAAAGTTATCAGTCATTAGACTATATATTATTCCTTATACCAAGCTCTTTCAACTTTTATTTCCACTCCTCTTATGAGTACACTCACCAAGACTACTCACAGGCATATTTATTTATTTTATAACACAAATAACCACTAATCCATGCATTGTCAAAAGTTGTAACAATATATCAACACCTTGATTTCTACTACTCCTTAGTCCTTAGAAAAGGCTTTACCTACATCAAAGGTATTACCTGAGTATATTCCTAAGTAAAGAGAGGCATATTATCTATGGTACCAATGTGGCACGCATCACACTGATCATTGTTACATCCTTCATGAGCATCTCAAGGATCACATCCTAAACATTGCTACACCTTCTACCCTTCCTCTCACAAGCCACTCTCAAAAAAAGGCTCCCCTTTATTCCCTAGTATTTTCACCTCCTATGGTCTCTTCTCCAGCTACTACTCCTCTACCCATGAATCCCTCACCCATGGACCTTCCCTCACCCGTGGACCATTTTCAACCCATGAGTCTATCACCTGTGGCACGTTTCCCACTAGTGACCCCTTTATCTCCTATAGAAACCAATCCCATGCATTCTCCTGAGCATCCCTTGCATGATATCCCTTATCAACACAATCATTCAAGCATTCCTACCTTTTATATTGAGGAGATTAGACATGAAATATTTTATCAACTTTCATTGAAGATCAATGAAAATTTTGTTGTTGTTCAAGTTCAACTTCATGGAGACTTCTCAGATGTTATGGATAATGTGTGTGGATAAATATATCAGTACTTATGAACCCATGCATGGTTTCCTTACATTTTAATTTGGATTGGATGTGTGTTCCTTATTTACATTTATCTATTTTATATCATTCAACATTATGCCAAATTATTATCTATCTTACATGGTAACTTTGGTTTCACACTTTATATTGCTTATGATGTCATGATCTTCTCTCATGGATTTATTTTGATAAATTTCATTCTTTCTTCTTGAGTTCATTTTATTATGACTTTATTTTTATTTTTCATGAATGTTTTCTATCTTATCTCTATAAACACATATAATTATTATTATGACTTGGTTATATAAACCTTGTTCCCTTTAGTCATTCCTCATTTACCATCTGATCAGTTAAAAAACAATAATCTCAATTTATCGCTCTTGTTTGGATCTCCCTTTATTCCCCTATATCCCTTTTGTAAACTAAGCATACATATGGTTGAGACTTGAGATAACATGTTGTTTCATAGTTTTTCCTAAGTGTTCTAATCAGTCTTGTCTTTGGATACTTATCTTCCTTTAGCCAAACCCTATAAGTCATTCATGTGAATCAATCTATCCCTCATGATTGGTCATTCCAAGTCCATATAGTGGAGGAATCATTAAAGCCATCAAATATTCAAAATCTAAATCATTTAAAAAAAGGAAATGATCTAAAAGGCAAAATTAAAAATTTCAAAAGTTAAATCACATTAAAAGATGTAATTCTAATGACATATCTTTTTAATCAAAGCTCAGACTCTATAATTAAACTCATGATAGAGTTGAGGTCCATTGGGGTGTGATAGGTCAATAGATTAGAAAAGGAGAACAAAAAAATTTTTAGTGCTACCTACTTTCTCACATAAGTACCTAATCTTTGAAGTAAATCAATGGCTCTGTCAAGTGTCTTGAGGAATAGAGAAAATGTTATGGGAAGGTAGGTCCATTTTACTTCTCTTGTTCAAAATTTCCTACATGAACTAATCTTAGTAGCACACTTATTTACCTATACCTATTTATGTCTATAAATAACATGTATCCTCTGTATATTGATGATCAATAATCACGTAGTGTCTTCTCATGTGCTTAGTATACTTCATGTCTCCTAAGGTCTTCTCATAATATGCCTAAGCTATGATTCTTACATTCCCTTTTTCACTCCCTACAATCCTAATATTTTCCCTTGAGAACTATTTTTTGTTCACTAATCACTCCCCTAGGGATTCCATTTATGAGTTGCATTATAAGACCATGGATAGGACCTAACCTTCTTCACAAAGTACCAAATTTTTCACATTACCATTCCAAACATCCCATATATTGTAGATCATGAGACAATTTTAAAGGTTTATAAAACATTAGAGAACACATGTTGATACTCATTGAAGCCTTCTCTTATCATGAATAGGTTTTATCAAAGGGGCACTTGTAGAATTAAATATGTTTCCTTGGTATTTCATTGAATACCTTTGAAGAGGAGGTGTCGATGAGATAAAAGGTTTCAAGACACTTCAAGATAGCTTGAGGCACCTCTGCAACATATTTTAGGAGATTCTTGAACATAAACTAGGTGTCAAAATGGTTAAGGAGAGTTGAATCTAAGGGAGAACATGAGCTACATAGTAAAGGAGTTTCAAGGCATGGTGAGACATGAAGAGGTCAATGATGCAAGAAGAGGATCATGTGTCAATATCTAATTTGTAACTACCCTTCAAGAAGAAAAAATATAAATCTCTATCCAAGAACTCCTACGCCACCTTAAATATCATCATCAACCCCAAGTAAGCACATGTTGATAAGAGGATTCATAATTACCTATTTTTAACTTGTTTCTCATGAGATGACACTTGTCATATGTAACTCATATGCCTCTCCTCTCTCTCTTTCTCAAACTCTTCTATAAATATTACTAATTTTGGCATTGTAAGGGATCATCCACTTTAGCATGGTGAATACCTAATCTTTTTTCAAGCCTTTGAAGCAATAAACAAGATAGTTTTACCTTCTCTTATGACTATATTTTATTTTTATGAATGGATAATTGATCTTGTCTAGTGTTGACTCAATTCTCCTTGACATGTTATCTCATTCTCTCACCTATATGTAGTTTGACCTCACTCTTTTAGGTCATATGAAGTTTCTAAGTGGTCTTTTGAATGTTAAGTGAGACAAATATTCCATTAGTGTCTTCTAGACCTCTTAGAAATAAGCCCTCCTTGCCTTATAATCATCGACCACATTTCTTTTTATTGAAATACTAATTTAAGAGGATAAAATTATTATTAATATATGAATATATCATTCCTATGTTCATTATTCATTTACAAATGTGTGGTAATGGTCAATAATTTTGGTGCATCACCTACTTAGTTAATTTGATTTCAATTTCTCTATCCCTTTTCCCTTGCAAGTTAGTAGGATTAGTTTGTAGTTTTTAAGTGGTGCATCAAAGGAGCTAACCCTATCTAGAAGTTAAATCCAATATTTAGGTCACCCAAAATGTAGGATTATTCCCATACTATCACTTAAGTGAGGAGGATTGAAAACCCTCCTTAATGGGTGAAACTTTTGATGATAATAGTTATGAACCACCCAATGGGATAAGTGAGTCCATCTATTAAATATTTATTTTTGTTGATATTAACTGTACCAACCTTTGGAGGTATGAACATAAGCACCAATGGTAACTTAGAGTTCATTCGAATGGTTTTAGTAGCCCAAATATTATTTTAAGTAGGTGATCTTTTAATTTTGCCTTTCGCATGAGGTTTCAATTTTGAGTTTAGAGTGGATTTTTATTTTACTTAATTTAGTGAGCCATATGAAGTCTATGTTGATCTTTATCAATAGTATAATTAGTTATATCAGCTCCATGTTGAGCCATACTAGCCTTGCTACCATGAGTACTATCCTCTCTCCCCTCTTCATATAAATTTGACCAAGATTGTTATTAGTCTTATATGACACCTCCTACCCTCATTCAACCTCTATGGAAGCCTATTCAAACTTCTAATTAACCTTTTCAAAACCATACTTCTCCTAGTCAACATAGTTACATTTCCAATCATTTAATCTCAATCTTCAAGTAAACTCTTATGAGATATGAGAGGCATATGGTAGAGATTGATATACAAAGAGAGTATGGTCTGAGGTCCCTATTCATCTCATTCAAAATATGATAGAATAATTTTAGCAATTTAATATTAAGTGGACACCTATTGAGAGAGAGAACCATCAAAGACTTATAAGTGACATGTTAGACATAAGTGGACTAATTCAATGCATATAGGACAAATTAATAGTTTATGAGGGGAAACTAGTTTAGTAATATCAACCTCATGTCCCTTATCTTACTCCACCTCAACCTTCTTTTTCTCAGCCCATTATTTCTTAAAATATTGAATCAAGTGAGATTCAAAACCTCACAATTCCTTTATACATTCCTAGAACCTTCCCATCATGGAGGTTAATCCAAAAAATCATTCAAATTATGAAGGAAATCCTTGTTGATAAGGTTCAAGATCAAGATAAATTAGAATTGAAGTGTTTGATTACTACTTGGAGAGAAAATAATGAGGCTATTTTGGTACAAAACTCTCTTCTCGTTACTCAAAATCCCCCCAAAAGGCCGTTTAAGATTCCAGGTTGGAATGAAGTGGTGAATTCATGGGATAAAAGAAATGTAAAAATCTTAGATTGAGACATTGAGGCTAAAGAGGAACTTTTACCTATTCAAGCCCCACCCATCCCTCCTCAAAAACATAAAACCTTCCCATAATGGAGGTTGATTCAATAAAGAATCCAAAGTAATAAATAAATACTTGTTGATAATGTTGAAGACCAAATCAAATCAGAGTTTGAGGGATTGAATGGTGAATGGAAGGAGGAGAATGATAAGCTCATTGATCTCAAGAGCCCAAAACTTGTTTGTGAGTTTAAGCATCCCACTCTTGAATAAGATCAAGTTAAAATAACAATTGATTCTCAAGAAAGATATGAGGAGAATAATTCAAGTGTATGTGATGAAGAGGTCATAATTATAACACATCTTGTTGAAGATAAAAACAAATAAACCTTTAAGGTTGAATATAAAGGTGACTTTGATGGAGTAAACATTGATCAAGTGATAGTGGACCTTGAAAGAGATGAAACTTTCCAATGTGAACAAGGTGATGAACATGGTGTTTTAGAAGAGGAAGCTCTTAAAGACTCATTAAATGTGGCTAAAGAATATTTTGAACCTAATAACATGATCAAATGGATACAACCTTTAATTATTTATCAAACTGTGTTGTGACTAACTCTATTTCAACTCTTATAAAACTAGAAGAAGGTCTAAATAAGTTAGATTTAGTTGAAGTTCATTTGGAGGATTTGTTTGAAGTCCTAGGAGTAGGTTACACTCTTATAGATGAAGGTTTTCATTTGATCTACATTGAGGAAGGCAACATTGTCAAGCAAAACAATAAGCAAGAAGATGGCATCTCTCCAAGCTTGTCACTCCAAGAGGCTAATTATTTTGAATCTATCATATTTGATGTTTTCAAGGAAGGATATAAAATTATTGATCCATTTATAGGCACTTGTTCAATCTTGGAATATAAGAAAAATCTCTTTTGGCCTCAACCTGTCAAAGAGAAAGAAAATTTACCTCTTGAAGCCAATTCTACAAGCATGATGCACGTAAAATGTCAATTTATTAATTTTAATCCACTAGATCTCAATGAGGCAAAATTTTGTCATGTGGTGAAGGTTGATATGATATATAACACAAAAAGATAATGTACAATCAACTAGTTATCTCAATTGAAATACAACAAATAAGGTCCATTGGATATCATGCTCATTTTAGAACATGAAGATGAGCCTAAACATGTTCTAGATCAATCCAATCATATACCGCTGATCATTCATGCTTCAAGAAAGGTAGAATATGTGACTAAGGTTTATTTTAAAAATGAAGAGGATGTTAAGATCAACATACAATTACCTCTTTTCCATTCTCTCATGGCTTCCATCAAGTTTGCTAGTCACATGAGTTCGGTGAAGAAAGGTAGCTACTTTACATTACTAGTTAATGGTTTTGTTTAGAGAATTATCAAGTTATCAGTGTAGGTTAGTATATGTTAGAATAGTTGTTTATTGTTTTGCCTTTCCTCTAAGTTATTTTTATCATAATGCTTTATCTTGTTATTTTGTTGCCTATATCTTGCTTTGGTGTGTTTGATTCTTGTCTTGTTATGTTGGTGAAGGTAGTTAACTATTCTATTTATTTCAAGAGGTTTAAAGTCAAGATTTAAAGGTCTAATCAAGTTTGATTTTGAGTGAGAGGTGAATCCATATCCTAATGGATTGACTAGGAAACCGGTCTAAGGTGCATAACAGGCACACAATCCTAGGAGGTCACCAAAGATGTTATCCAAAATTTGGCTATCATGAATGAGGATCATTCAAAAATTTCATGTACTTGATATTAACTTTGTTGATATCCATTATGAAGGTCTTTTATTAGTAATTAATGAACTAGGATGATATATAGTGTGTGTTCTTTAGCAACTTACAAGGTAATTTAGGATGGTCTAGTTGGTAGCTAAGTCAAATAACTTTGTCTTGTCATCAAAGAGTCATTATTTATGGTCTTCATTATGAGTTTACCATTGTTTAAGGTATGTTTAAAAAAGTTAAGGTTAGGTGTGAAATCAAGTCAAGAAGGACTAATGCTTAAGGAGATAAGGTGGTAATCCTTCGAACAAGAAATATGATCAAAGCTAGCCAAATTGACAAAGGAACAAAACTAGTGAGCTGATAACTTTGTATCTTCAAACATTTAAAGAAATTAAGGTACGTTTGAAAAGTTTAAGGTTTTCCTTAATATTATTTATATTGCTTATTACAATGTTATAATATGAATATTGGAGGAAAAGATGAATGTGAAGGCTGACATCATTATAGATAGGGTTTTTTTAATCCATTTAACCTTTGTAAAATATCATGAGACATGTAATTTAATATACATCTTTCCCAAGATGTCTTTAAATGACATGTCCAATGTGAAAACACCTTTTGTAGCTTCCAATTTACTATATATAACATTTAAACAAGGAAAATAGTGATAAAATGATAGGCTAAGAGGGTAAGAATGATATTGGCATAATTTTTACCTCCATATAGGGAATGAAGAACTTCATAAACACCTAGTTCATCATCTCTATTAGTTCAAAAAAGCAAAATATTGAACAAAGTAGAATTTTGGAGGTATTGTTATAGGTGGTTTCCATTTAAATTAAAATTCAAATAATAAATAAGGTTCATACCAGGTCCTTAAAATTTAAATTTATGTATATGAATGAGTTTTAGAGCTAAACAAGGCAAAAACCCACTCCATTTCTCTATCAATTTTCTTAGCAGCTCAAGACAATGGACCAATTTTCACTGAGTAATATGAGGAGAGATAAATATGGAGCACAATATATTAGGAAGAGGAGGGTACCCTAATTACCTTCCACTTTATGGAATTGGTTATCTATTGAAACCCCTTAACTCTATGAACAATCGTTAAGAAGTTAAGAGTGTACAAAGGTGAATCAAAACCCCATCAGAGTTAGTTTTCTCCAAATATAGGGTTATAAAGTTTAATGAATAAGTTAATATTATTTTTTAAGTCCTATTTAACACTTATTGACCCCTATAAAATAATTTTAATTCAATTTTCTTCATGATCATGTTTCTTGCAGGGTCAAATAGTCTTGATTTGATAGTTTGAGCATGGTAGCCTTGTTTACAAAGAAGTTATGAGTTATTCTAGTGCATAAAATGAATTAATGAGGTTGGTTTCAATTTTTTAAGCCTCATTAATATACCTTGTAACTTATTAATCATCATTGGATTCATTAAATTCAAGGAGGACAAAAAACTATGCATGTGCAATTGGGCTATTTGAATTAGCTACCATGGTGGAGATACCCTGATCAGATGTGAATGTGTTTTCATTAATAAATAACTTTGAAATAGATATAATATCTCACATATCCTTTAATATCATTATTATTAATTATTCCAAATGAGAAGTCATTGAAATTGAATACCCTAGTCATCTCTTCTTCAATCCAAGTTCAAGATGGTTTATGAACCTACAGGTCTACAGACTTGTAGGTCACTATTGACATCAAATGATTGTATATGGGAGTATACATTGTATTTTTAAAACATAATATAATTCCATATTTACTTATTTAAATCTATAAATCACTTTAAATCTAATTTTTATGCCATTAGCCCACTTTGTAACTCAATGGACTACGAGGCTAAGTATGACTATGTTATTCCAAGGAACATGACTATGTTAGACTAAGTGTAAGAATTAAGTTATGAAGGTAATGTAACAATCCATGACTAATAAATAAAAATAATATACCACTCCAATAGTTCATAATTGACTGTTTAGGCATGATAAGTCACAATAAGAGAATAAAATCTCAAACTTTAGATTAGGTTATAGACCTTTAAGAGGCTCTATAGGCCTGCAAGATAAGGAAAGAGCCTTTCAATATAGTTGTTGATGTTTTTATTCACCAATGAGCATAAAAAAATCTATTAACCTCATTCCCTACATATTATACTATTTAAACATATGTACGTATCAAATCTGAGGCATCTGCACGTCTTGATAGGGAGTTAGGATTAATAAGAAAGCTAGAGGCGTGACCAATAAAGTAAAAAAGGGGGAAGATTTTGTATTGAGTAATAGGTTTTGAAGACCAATTTTTTTTAAAAAAAATGAAGAAGAGTGTATAAAATTATTATATCCTTTGGGTTGCCTTATTATGAAAAACACCATAATTCCTTAACATGTAGGTGAAGAAGAGGCTAAGATGGATATATAAATCTTGGTTTAAAGAAACCAATAAAGATTAATGTTTCATTATTAATTTAATATGGTATATGATGTTTTATAAAATCATTTGATAATTAGTAGACCCACCTTAGTCATCTTTAGATAAACTACAAATGAGAAATTCAAAATCATATTATAGGTTTGCACACAGAGAGGAAGAGAGATGGTAAACTAGAGGAGTATTGGTTCTAGTAAGGCATATGAAAGAAAGTCTTCATGGAGAGTTAAAGTGAGAAAATTAAAATGTGATCAAGAAACATAAATATTACTAGTGGTGAGTTTCATGTCTACCTACTAAAAGGTTGAAGAATATGATTTGGTGTTTCATGTGGAGCTCAAGAAAAGTTATGAGAGGTGTGAAGAGCCTTATGAAGATTTAAAAAAAAAGTGTTTGGACCCTTTCCATAGAATGTAAATCATCAATGGTAGTCAAGTTTCTTTAGAGAAAGAAAACTTTAGGCCTAAGACCCTCACTAGGACCTTCATATGAGGCTCATCTTTAAGCATGATAGAGTTTTGAATAGTATAAATTAACATTCAAAGTCATAAGGGAATATAAATTAGGCCTTGAGGAAAAATTATACACTAAGGAAGAGTCTCATGCCCCTTTTGTTTCCCTGAAACTCTATCTCAAACGGAGACCTACATATTACAGGGTTGAGTGGCATATTCTTTCATCTGAGAAGTCATTGGAGGGTTTTCATGGTTGCTCAAGCACAATGTGAGAGTTGGATAGGTGTGTCTATAAGAAATTTGTGGAATTATCTCTTTCAAAGAGGCCCCATTCTCTATGAATGATTGTTAAGAGCATAAAATAATTTAAAACCTTATTTCCTTCTGAAGAAGCCTAAAAGGCCTATGAAATTTGCATTCAAACTTCAGCAAAAATTTGCATGATATTCTATTCTCTTCGAGGAAGACTGGTTGGGGGAAGGTTGTGTACTCAAAATTTGTGGTATTGATTTTATTCTTAAGACTCTAGGTTTTATGAGTCAACCTTAATAATGTAACACACCTAAAACCCTACCAAAACCATAGTTAGAGCTTGATGGTTGAAAAATCCTTTCTAAGTTATCTCAAACACTCTCAAATAGATTGGGAAGACCTAGGGATCACCTATACATTTCAAATACATCTGATGGAGTAAAATACTATCATGTGTGAGAGAAAACACAAGAAAATGGGTCATAATTTAAAAGTTATGATCCTAAATCATGATATAAATACATATACAAACCTTTTAACCATTATTACACCTTTATATACATCTTGTGTGTGTTATATTGTATGGCCTTGTGTGGTAATCCTTTTTTATTTTTCCTTGCTTTGAAACCCTAACCTCAATTTTAACAAAATATGACCCTTAAAAAATGGGTTATTAACTTGTGTTGGATAGCCCCAACCACTCCTCAATTAGTGAATTATAATTACATAAGCTCAAATACTATGAATAGGGATCAGTCCTTAGATAATTATCTAACTTAGGTAATTATGTGTACCATCATGATCAAGGGAGAATGCAATTTAATGTTTGTATTTCAACACTTTGACCTATTTTTATATTCAATCTTGGCTTAAGGATACTCTTTTTAGGTTTTAATATGTGTATGGATTTGTGATAATGTCTTAAGAGAGTGATAATTTATTTCTCAATGTGAATGACAAGTAGTGATCAAGTTCCTAAGTGAGTGATCACCTTATGATTGATTGTATTTATAGATAAAAATTTGAAATTTATAGATATAACCTACTCCAAAAAATGTCCAGGATAAACTAATGGAGACTTCCCAATTGAAAAATTATTTTTGAGTGTTTCTAGACACTACTAATAAAAGCAACCACTTGTAAAAAATTGGAACTATCTTAGTATTATTGGTAATTTTCTAGGAGTGAAAATTAGTAATAGGAGATAGGGCGATATTGTATTTAGGATTATAGATTGTTATTGCATAAACATGAATGATCCTAAATATTTTTATTGGTAAATTGGATTAACAAATAAAACATGTGGGTAGAAGATAGGGGAAGCCATGCACAAGATTAAAATGTTTATGCAATGTCTAATAATGTCAAAGTATGCGAAAGTTGATGTTTCCAAGTCTATAATATAAAATTTATATGTTTAAAACTAGTTTCATGGGGATTAATTAGCTAAAATTATGTCCTTCATTGAAACTAATCAAATAATTATTTCAATCAGGGACTCAATTGGTGCCAATTGAGCCCGAAATCAAATTAAATAGTTACAAATAGTTTGACTAGGTTGAACTTACCCAAATTACACCCAAAATAGACTCCTAAATTAAATAAATCAATTAATTTTCTTAACTATGGAGCCATGTTGGGATAATTAATCTTAAAATCACATTATCTAGTTTGAGTTAGGTTAATAGAGCTTAATTTATCCTAATTGTATCTTTGATTTAAGAAATCAAGTAGTTGGTTCAATTAGGGACTCAATTTAGGCCCCAAATCACATTATAGATAATCATATTTAAGTTCATGGGGCTTGATTAATCTTATTTATATCCATGATTGAAAAAATTGACTAGTAGTTCAACTAGGGACTCAATTTAAACTAACTAAGCCCCATGTCACATTATATAATCGTAATTAGTTCATACAAGATTGATTGGCCAAAACAATATCCAAGATTGAACAAATTAATAAATTAGTTCAAATATCAACTTAATCAGAGTGAATAGAACCCCAAATCACATTATATATTCATAATTAAGTTCATTGGGATCAATTGGCCCAAATTATATCCCTAATTTAAATAGGTAAGTAATTAGTTCCATCAAGGAAGTAATTGGATCCATTTGGGTCCCAAATGATATTATATAGCTACAAATAGATTCATGGACTCAATTAGCTTGAATTAAATCCATGATTGAATGAATCTAATGATTAATTAATTTAGGAAGAAACTAGGGAAAATTGAGGTCCAAATAACATTATATAGTTAAAATCACATTCATGGGGCTTGATTGGCATAAATTCAGTTATTTATTATCTTATATTTAAATGAGGCCTTTATTAGGAAAAAATGATCTAATTGGGGGGGTATGAACATGATATTTAATTTAATATTAGGGACAATGAATGTGCCTAATTTGGGACCTTTATTAAATTTTATGTTTGTATGTACATGAAGTGCCATAAGTTGAAATTTAATAAAATAAGGTTTAACACCAATAACATCCATTATGGAAGTTTGAATATATGCATTACAAACATTGTATAGTATGTGCATGCTTCATTCCATTACATTTGAAACACATTCCTTTATGATTTAAAATGGCATGGATTTATAATCCAAAAGCATGAATGTGCACATACATAATATAATCTATGTTTTAAACTAAAAAGTGATAAAAATTGCATTTGACCAAGATAAATAATATTAATTTCACCAATATATCTCATGAAATTTTTACTATGGCACTACAAAAGATCTCATATATATATATATATATATATATATATATATATATATATATATATACATACAATTTTTTAAATGTTTTTTTGAATTTAAGGTTTTTAGACACCTTGTTTTGGTATTAGAAATTTGAAATATCTTTGACATACATGAATTGCATGTATACATTTGACTTTTTTACACCACTTCACCTATCTGTTTGTTTGTTTATTGACTTATCCAACCTATTTATTTCATTCATACTTAGGGTCTCCATAGCTTATACCATAACACTCTATAATACTAATCATATTGTCAAAATATTCTAGATCCATGTTTTTTCCTATTTGGATAATGCCAAAAACATTCAGATGTTAGTGGTTACCATAGGCATCTACCTTTTCCATCACTGTCCCATAACTTCTAACAACTATTTTTTAAATTTAAATCTTTCCCTTCAGTTGGAATAGACATGTTTTTAATGATATTTATGGAGGAAAAACCAAATATTAATCTATAATATAAATCAATTCCAAGGCTATTCCTATCGATACCTATGTAGCACTCATTTTCAATCTTGAACAATATATTTGCACATCCTTGAGACACTATATAAAAGTATCCAAATATAAAAATCCTCAAAGGATTAGTAAAAAATTAAAGTCTAAATACAATAAAAAGGTCAAAGTTTCATGTTTTTAGTTATAAAAAGCTAAATTATTACATTGCATTCTAGTGGATAACTTTTGAACATACACACACATAAGTGGGAGAACTGTGTGTGTGTGTGTGTGTGTGTGTGTGTGTGTGTGTTTTATTTTTTTTTTCTGCATATTTCGGTATTGAAATGTAGTCAATTATCAAAAACTCAATGAGAAATGGTTGGGGTTATCCAACCCATATTTTACCCTTCTTTTCAATTCAATATTGTGTTGAAGGATTAACAAGGGTTTTGATACCCAAAATTTGGCTTCCATGAATGAAGATCATTCAAAATTTTGATGTAATTGATATTAAATTTGTTTATATCCATTATAAAGGTATTGTATTAGTCATTAATGATATAGGATGATAGATAGTGTGTCTTCCTTGGTAGTTTACAAGGTAATTTAGGATGGTGTAGTTTGTAGCTGAGTCAAGCACTTTGTCTTATCATCAAATGGTCATTCATTATGGTGTTCATTATGTATTTGGCATTATTTAATGTAAGTTTGAAAAATTTAAGGTTACGTGTGAAATAAGTTAATGAGGAATAATACTCAAGGAGACAAGGTGGTAACCCTTTTAGGAATAACTATGATCAAAGATAGCCAAATTTACCAAGGAACAAAACTAGTGCATTGATAACTTTGCATTTTCAAATATTTGGTGAAGTTAAGGTATGCTTAGAAAGTTTAAGGTTTTCCTTAATTTTCTTTATATTTCTTATTTCAATGTTATAAGATGAATATTAGAGTAAATAATGAATTTGAAGGTTGATATCATTGTAGATTAGTTTTTTTAAGCCATTTAACCTTTGTGTAATAGCATGAGACATGTACTTTACTATACATCTTGCCAAAGAGGTCTTTAAGTGACCCCTTCAATGTGCAAAAACCTTTTGTAATTACCTATTCACTATCTATAACATTAAAACAATGTAAATAATTTGAAAATGGTATGGTTAAGAAGATAAGAGTGATCTTGGAAGGTTTTCTACCTCTATATAGGCAATGAACAACTTCATCATCACCTAGTTCATCAGCTCCATTAGTTCAAAAAAGTAAAATAGGTAGAATATTGAAGAAAGAAATATTTTAAAGGTATTATTATAAGGTGTTTACATTGAGAGGAAACATATAAGCATATTTAAGGCTCATAATAAGTCCCTTAGATTCAAATCGATGCAGAA
>JARHVA010007984.1:422500-470000 GCA_037957365.1 Torreya grandis | reverse complement strand
TTTTTAAACCTTCATATAAATTTGACCAAGCTTTTTATTAGTCTTATATGACACCTACTACCCTCATTCAACCTCTATGGCAGCCTATTCAAACATATAATTAGCCTTTTCAAAACCATGTTGCTCCTAGTCAATATAGTTACATTTCCAATCATTTTATCTCAAGCTTCAAGTGAAATCTTACGGGCTATGAGAGGCATATGGCAGAGCTTGATAGACAAAGAGAGTATGGTCTAAGGTCCCTATTCATCTCAATCATAATATGATAGAATAATTTTAGTATTTTAATATTAGGTGGACACTTATTGAGAAAGAGAATCATCAAAGACTTACTAGTGACATGTTAGACATAAGTGGACTAATTCAATGCATAGAGGACAAATTAATTAGGGGAAACAAGTTTAGTAATATCAACCTCATGTCCCTTATCTTACTCCACCTCAACCTTCTTTTTCTTAGCCCATTATTTATTAAAATATTGAATCAAGTGAGATTCAAAACCTCCCAATTCCTTCACACATTCATAGAACCTTCCCATCATGGAGGTTAATCCAACAAATCATTCAAATTATGAAGGAAATCCTTGTTGATAACGTTCAAGATCAAGATAAATTAGAATTGAAGTGTTTGAATACTACTTGGCAAAAATAATGAGGCTATTTTGGTACAAAAATCTCTTCCCCTTACTCAAGATCCCCCCAAAAGGCCCTTTAAGATTACAAGTTGGAATCAAGTGGTGAATTCATGGGATAAACAAAATGGAGAAATCTTAGATTGAGACATTGAGGCTAACAAGGAACTTTTACCTATTCAAGCCCCACCCATCCCTCCTAAAGAACGTAAAACCTTCCCATCATGGAGGTTAATTCAATAAAGAATCCAAATTAATAAATAAATCCTTGTTGATAATGTTTAAGACCAAAGCATAGAAAAGTTTGAGGGATTGAATGGTGAATGGAAGGAGGAGAATGATAATCTCATTGATCTCAAGAGCCCAAAACTTGTTTGTGAGTGTAATCATCCCACTCTTGAATAAGATCAAGTTAAAATAACAATCGATTCTCAAGAAAGATATGAGGAGAATAATTCAAGTGTATGTGATGAAGAGGTCATAATTATAACACATCTTGTTGAAGATAAAAACAAATCAACCTTTAAGGTTGAATATAAAGGTGACTTTGATGGAGTAAAAGTTGATCAAGTGATAGTGGACCTTGAAAGAGATGAAACTTCCCAATGTGAACAAGGTAATGATTAGGGTGTTTTAGAAGAAGAATATCTTAAAGACTCATTAAAAGTGGATAAATACTATTTTGAACATAAGAACATGATTAAAGAGATACATCCTTTAATTATTTCTCAAATTGTGTTTTGACTAATTCTATATCAACTCCTATCAAACTAGAAGAAGGTCTAAATGAGTTAGATTTAGTTGAAGTTCATTTGGAGGATTTTTTTGAATTCTTAGGAGTAGGTTACACTATTCTAGAGGAAGGTTTTGGTTTGATCTACATTGAGGAAGGGAACTTTGCCAAGCAAAATAATAAGCAAGAAGATGACATGTCTCCAAACTTGTCACTCCAAGAGGCTAATTATTTTGAATCTATCGTATTTGAGGTTTTCAAAGAGGAATATCAAATTATTGATCAATTTATAGGCACTTGTTCAATCTTGGAAGATAATACAAATCTATTTTGGCCTCAGCCTGTCAAAGAGAAAGAAACTTTACCTCTTGTAGCCAATAACACAAGCATGCTTCAAGAAAAATGTCAATTTATTAATTTTGATCAACTAGCTCTCAAGGAAGCAAAATTATGTCATGTGGTAAAGGTTGATATGGTATATACCACTAAAATATCATGTACTATCAACTAGTTATCTTAGTTGAAATCCAACAAATAAGATCCATTGGATATCATGCTCATTTTAGAACATGAAGATGAGCAGGATGTTCCATGTCAAGTGGGGTTAATTATGCTAAACTTTTTATTTGGATTTTTAAATGGTCCATAAGGGACTATAAATACTAGGCACAAATTCACATCACTTGGATCCAAACCACCTAACTTGTTATGCAAAGGTGTTATCCTTTGCATAACAAATTTATCCATATAGTACTTAGTGAATTTTGATGTCTGGCTATTGCAAGGCCTAGGTACCCATTGGGATTATCAGGATAACCACTCAACCACTATCTAATCCAATATTATACCTAATTTATATATCCCATTAGAGAGTGAGGTTGTAATAGTGCTAGCAGATGAAACCCTAGGTCAAAGTCTTAAAGAACTTGTGAGGAAATGATGATCTCCTACTCACAAGCCAATACAATAAATAAAAATGAAGAACTTGGTCATTTTTGAGTCACTCAAGTCCCTAAGAATGAGAGGAGGGAATACAGAACATTTCTTAAGGTGACTCTAACAAAAAAGTAAAACAATTATGTTTTTGGCCATCTAAGTTCATAAGCATGCTTCAAGAAAAATGCCAATTTATTAATTTTGATCAACTAGCTCTCAAGAAGGAAAAATTATGTCATGTAGTAAAGGTTGATATGGTATATACCACTAAAATATCATGTACTATCAACTAGTTATCTTAGTTGAAATCCAACAAATAAGATCCATTGGATATCATGCTCATTTTAGAACATGAAGATGAGCCTAAACAAGATCAATCCAAGCATATACCCCTTATCATTCATGATTCAAGAAAGGTAGAGGATATGTTTAAGGTTTATTGTATAAAAGAAGAGGATTTCAAGATCAACATATAGTTACCTCTTTTCCATTCTCTCATGGCTTCTATTAAGTTTGTTAGTCACATGAGTTTGGTGAAGAAAGGTAGCTACTTTACATTACCAATTAATGGTTTTGTTTAGAGAATTATCAAGTTATCAAAGTAGGTTAGTATAGGTTATAATAGTTGTTTATTGTTTTGCCTTTCCTCTAAGTGATTTTTAGCATAATGTTTTATCTTGTTATCTTGTTTCCTATGTCTTGCTTTGGTGTGTTTGATTCTTGTCTTGTTATGTTGGTGAAGGTAGTTAGATATTCTATTTATTTCAATAGGTTTATAGTCAACTTATAAAGGTCTAATAAAGTCTGATTTTGAGTGAGAGGTGAATCCATATCCTAATTGATTGACTATGCAACCGGTCTAAGGTGCATAACAAACATGCTATCCTATGAGGTCACCAAAGATGTTATCCGAAATTTGGCTATCATGAATGAGGATCATTTAAAACTTTCATGTCCTTGATATTAAGTTTGTTGATATCCATTATGAAGGTGTTTTATTAGTCATTAATGAAATAGGATGATTGATAGTGTGTCTTCCTTGGCAACTTACAAGGTAATTTAGGATGGTCTAGTTGGTAGCTAAGTCAAATCACTTTGTCTTGTCATCAAATGGTCATTATTTATGGTCTTAATTATGAGTTTAACATTGTTTAAGGTATGTTTGACAAAGTTAAGGTTAAGTGTGAAATAAAGTCAAGAAGGACTAATGCTTATGGAGATAAGGTGGTAATCCTTCCAAGAAGAATTATGATCAAAGCTAGCCAAATTGACAAAGGAACAAAACTAGTGAGTTGATAACTTTTTATCTTCAAACATTTAAAGAAATTAAGGTATGTTTGAAAATTTTAAGGTTTTCTTTAATTTCCTTTATATTGATTATTACAATGTTATAATATGAATATTGGAGGAAAAGATGAATCTGAAGGCTGATATAATTATAGATAGGGGTTTTTAAATCCATTTAACCTTTGTACAATATTATGAGACATGTACTTTACCATACATATTTCCCAAGGGGTGTTTAAATGATTTCTCTAATGTGAAAACACCTTGTTTTGCTTCCAATTCACTATATATAACATTTAGACAAGTCAAATAACGATAAAATTATAGGGGTAAGAAGGTAAGAATGATATTGGCATATTTTTTACCTCCATACAGGGAATGAAGAACTTCATAAACACCTAATTCATCATCTCCATCAGTTCAAGAAAGCAAAATATTAAAGAAATTATAATTTTGGAGGTATTATTATAGGTGGTTTCCATTTAAATTAAACTTAAAAGAATATATAAGGGTCATACCAGGTCCTTCAAAATTAAATCTATGTATATGAATGAGTTTTAGAGCTAAATAAGGCAAAAATCCACTCCATTTCTCCATCCGATTTCTTGGCAGCTCAAGGCAATGAACCAATTTTCACTTAGTAATATGAGGAGAGATAAATATGGAGCCCAATATATTAGGAAGAGGAGAGTACCCTAATTACATTCCACTTTATGGCATTTGTTATCTATTGAATCCCCTTAACTCTATGAACAATCGTTAAGAAGTTAAGGGTGTACAAAGGTGACTCAAAACCCCATTAGAGTTAGTTTTCTCCGAATACAGGGTTATAAAGTTTAATGAATAAGTGAATATGATTTTTTAAGTCCTATTTAACACTTATTGACCCCTATGAAATCATTTTACTTGAATTTTCTTCATGATCATGTTTCTTGCAAGGTCAAATATTCTTGATTTGATAGTTTGAGCATGATAGCCTTATTTACAAAGAAGTTACGAGTTATCCTAGTGTGAATAAAATGAATTAATGAGGTGGGTTTAAATTTTTTAAGCCTCATGAATATACCTTATAACTTATTAATCATCATTGGATTCATTAAATTCAAGGAGGACAAACAACTATGCATGTGCAATTGGGATATTTGAATTAGCTACCATGGTGGAGATAACTTGATTAGATGTGAATGTGTTTTAATTAATAAAGACCTTTGAAGTAGATATACTATCTCACATATCTACATATTACATAAAATTTATTTGTTCTTGCGATGGCACTTTAGAAGAATGTGGTTGGCTAGGTCTGAACTTCTACTAGATTTTTAGAAGACATCATTAGCACCATTAGTTTTAAATAATGTTTTCTACTTTATCCTATTTTGTTTGGTCTCTATATTAATGAATTATAGGATTCTATTGCCAGTTCAGGGAAAAGAGGTGACAGACCTATTCTTTATGAAATAATCCTTACTATTTTATTTATTTTTGATGAATTATTCTCATGTCAAATATTATTGTAGGCCCAGAAAGATGTCTTGATATTCTAAGCTCATTTTGTGATACTCATAGTTTACAAGTGAACTTTAGTAAAACAAAGGTCATGGATTTCAACACAACTAAACAAAAAACACAAGAAACTAATCTCATTTAGAAAAAAAAAACTGGTTGTAGTGGTTTTCTCCTATACTTACCTTGATGTGCCTTTCAGATGGCATCCCTTTAATATGAACCCTAATATAGATGAGAGATTATGAAAAGGGTATGTTACACTTAGTAACTTCAAAAACAATGTTTCTAGATCTTTAGTTTTAGGATGCTAAAGGTATTACATGGTTATGAGATTCAGGGACCTAGACTTAATAGTACAAGTTAGAATTAGGTGGGTAGAGTTATTATTTTCATGATATCCAAAAACTTATGGGAGAAATAGTTAGTTCCATGTGCAATTACTTTCTCTTATTTTGGCATTTATCCCCTTGATAATTTAATTGTTTTCCATGCAGTGATGTTTCTTCCCAAATTAAGATGGATGGAAAATATAAAAATTGAGCATAACATGTATCTATTCAAGGATATTCAATCATCTATGAATTTTTGTGAACAAGGGATAAATAACACTTCGTATCATTAATGCGTGTCTTTTCTACATGGAATTTGTTGTGATATTAATCATTTTCCTCCTAATTCCTTTCCATCGAAGCTCCCTACATGTTGAAATGATATATTCATAGAGGCATCATAGATGAGCACTATAAATCCTATATAAAATCAACATAGATAGAACTATCGAAACTATTATCAATAAAAATGTGTCACTTCTTGGAGCATTATCTTCAAATAGAAGACATATATTATTAGTCCCAAGTACACTAGGATATCTTTTGGTTTGAGATTTTATTTGGCTCAATTGCAGGTATGCTCTTATCAAGTTTCCATGGTGACAGAGCACTTTACTCTCCGATGTGAGCGTATATGTAAACTTTACAGTAATGAATTATAACCATAAGAGCATTTTGTATTTAGGTGTCAAGTGTATTATGAGACCTATGACATAGTTTATTGCATATTTAAAGGAAATAAAAGATCTATATAAGATAGTCCAACTTCAAATTCATTTCATCAACATCTAATGACAAATTATTAAAAAGAATATCTCAACAACTTAACTCTAATGTTTTTTGTTTTATCTTTTTTTGTTTTTTTCTTGTACATTCTTTCTTAAAATTCTATTACTATATTATATTAACATATTCAAATTTCGTTATTTTTGGTTTGATGTTTTTTTTTCCCTCACTTAAAACTAAATAGAAGAATGCATTTTAAAATGTGGTGGGTCCAGAAAAGTGACTAGTGTTACAATTTTTACGGGGACTAGAAATTCTTAGATGTGGTTGTGTTCAAACGGAGAGGGACCAAAAGGCAGGTGAAATAGACAAGTGATGTCGTGCGGTGGATTCGTTTCGTCTGGATATGTGAGGACCGGTGTTCGATTGTGGAGATAAGGCAGGTGAAATAGACGAGTGAGGCAAGTGATTTATAAGGTAGGAGGGGACCCTAATTATTTATAAGGTAAAGGGGTATTGCTCAGAAGCAGCCAGTGAAATATTCCAACTCTTTGAAAGAGACAAGTGATTTATAAGGTGGGGGTCCCTTTCTGAGGACTAGCTAATTAATTTTAAGAGTCTTGTTCAGAATTAGCAGCCAGTGAAATGTGGGCACCCTCGAAAGAGGCAAGTAATTTGTAGGGTAGGGTTCCTGTAAAAGTGATGGAAATCGGTGAAAAAGGACAATTATCTTTAAGGGGTACTGCTCAGAAGCTTCCAAGAAGTGAAATCTGGGCACCGATGAAAGTGAGATGCAAGGTCCCCCGTGAAAGAGATGGAAATCGGTGAAACAGTCCCCTGTGAAAGTGAAATTTTACTTTGCCAACAGATGCATAAAGAGCTCCCAATTTTGACAAGTTGACAAGTTCGTTCATCACATCATACAATTCTTTTGATCATAATTTTATTCAAACATGGTATTTTCATATGAGGTATAGGCCCGCCCATAGAAACTGTGTCATCGAGAGACAGCAATGGAAGAACGGCTAAAGCACTGGACATTGATGAAGGAGGAGTTCCTGGGCTGATTGCTGCTCTTGTCCTCCAATTCTTAGAGACTCAACTTCAGGTATCAAATTGATAATTACGTTATGTTAGTTTTCAGAGAAATTAGATGGTGAAGAGGTGAGAATAGCAGATTATTTCGATGTCATAGCTGGCACCAGCACAGGAGCCTTGGTGGCCGCCATGTTAGCATCTCCGAATGATGACTGGCGCCCCATGTTTGCTGCCGAAGGCATCTATGACTTGTACTTGGAGAAGAGTTCAATTGTTTTTCCAACAACGTAAGATGTTATATTTTCTATATATCAGCTAAGACTCCAACCTATTTCCAACATTCCGCTCATATACGCATGCTTTGTTTTCTTATTATAAAATGCAGATCAGTGTGCATTAATTTGATTGATGAATACGTTGTCAAAGCAGATGTAAAATTATTCAAATGTTAAATCATTTCCGCGCTCTTTTCAAAGGCAAGCAATAATTAAAGATAAACTTGTACATCTACGGTTAAGTGAGGCGTAACAATCTTGTCATCCCAACATTCGACGTAAAGCCAAAGTAATCTAAATTTTCTTCAGTGTTCTTGCCTAACTTGTTATATCGCGAATGCAATCCCCAAACTAAAACAAACCCCATAAAATAATGCATCCATGTAGTCGAGATTAAGACCTTTTTTTAGCTGCACCATGGTGCAAGTCTTCGAGATAACACCACATAGGGAGATCATGCACAGTTTGCGACCTGAAATAAAATTAAACACATAATTCGTATTAACATTCATGGAGGTCATATGGTTTAATAATCACAAATTTCAGAGTTAATGCTATCACGAATCCCATGAAGCTTACGACCATTCATGGTGTCAACACCTCCCAGGGTTCATACGCATAAGAAAATAACCAACACTGTACAGGCCATACTTTAGAAAACAAAGTGACACCGCATATCTCTTCCCCGTAATAAGAGTCGGTATCTCATTCAATGTGAACGTGTAGTGGGTAAACCCTGCTTGTGTGACCACCTAGTAATATTAACGTTATAATCGTGGCTTAATTTATTTGGAAAATTATGCCCTAACCTTGATTCTATTTTTAAAGTGTGTGACTCTGGTCACATCAAAGAAATATGAACTCTCCACGTGTTTTCATTGTACAGTCATGAAGTGACAATGTTCACTTTTGATATTCACTTCTTCTTGTAGACTCTACAAATGTGTTGAATTCATAATTTGTGTTTATGTCCACTAATGTTTGAAGGCCTTTCATTCTCATGTATACCATGGTCATGTGGATGAATCATGTATAGTATGCCTTCATTGGGCTCCGCATCATCTTTTCCTTTCACCTTCATTGTGTCCACTCAAAGTGACACACATTGGGATAAGAATAGGTTTATGGAGTCATTGAGTACATAGAACCCATAGAGTGTTCGCATAAAAGTGAATACTTCATACAACAAGATATTTGCAAAGTGGAATGAATGCAGAAGGGTTCCCTAGACAATCACATATAGATTATAAATATCTATAATTCACACTTCAAGTATTTGCTTATATTGTAATTATAATAATAATAATGATAATGATGATAATAATAATAATAATAATAATAATAATAATAATAATAATAATAATAATAATAATAATAATAATAATAATAATAATCAAGTGACTTCAAAATCCCACAAAGATGTACCAAAATATCCATGTGATCAATTCACCTTAAATAAAAATGTACATGACCATTACAACTTAAGCCATCATGTTATTTGCACATTTAACTAGTTTCCATATTGTGAGAGGTCCATGCATTATATGTGCCCTATGTTGTGGGGGCCTAAGACTAGGTGTGTGAAGGAAAATCATGCATTAGAGATAACATGTATAGTCATAAAAAGTGACTACACGCAAAAATATTTAGATAGAACAATCAACACACATTTAATGAAGTATAATTCTTATGTTTGCACAAAACCAACTTCTATTCAATATGAAAGAATAGGGGATGGTACAATGTGTTTACAGTGCATGTGTGGTAAAGTAGATATGAAAGCATGTTATCTGAATTAGGCCTATGTAAGGAATCAACCCTTGGCCAAATACATATGTTACATATTTATACATGAAAATATACGCGGTTACAACTATTATTGATTACGAAGAACATAGTTACGAGATGTTTCATTTTCATTACTATATGATGATTAGGGTTTTAGTTACATGGTGAATAATTTTCCAACTAATAACTAAAAAAATATAGGATGGGAAGTGCCACTTACAAATCAACAACGTTAGAGTAGGATAACATAAGGATGTGTTGGGGTTGGGGCAAGTGTAAATGTGGATGTTTGAGAGTAGGTGTCAATGAGGCATGTGGGACTATGAGCTAGTAGTGTGGAAATCTAAAATCCAGTGCAATCTATGTGTGTAGGTATGTAAGTGAGAATGAGAATGATGCGTAAGAATGAGAGAAAGTGTAGCATGAAAGAGTGCATATAAATGTGCAATAAGTATGAGTGTGACACACTAAGGTAAAGGAGAGATGTGACATGTGCAAGAGTTATGCACATATTATTTATCCTTTATTGAAGAGCAATGGTATCCATTGCATCCTTGTGTAGTTATGGGAACTACACATAAATTTATTTAGAGTTATACCACTTAGCTTGATCACCATACTACCACACTTTGACCACTTTGAAAATTTTATGTGTGTCATGGTAGGTACATGTGTCTATCACTTTGATAATTTGATCCTTATTTATTGGTTCCAGTGTTATAGGTTCAAATCAAAAGGATTTTGAGTTATTATTAGCTATGTAATTGGAGGAATGTAAGGCAGGAGGATATATAATTTGAAGACTAGATGCATGCCCAAGTATGGAGGTAGATCAAGAACAAATGTGTTCTCACTAGTTGTGCATAAAATGGTGTAAGGACCATAGTGTATATGCTTGATCTTATTATGTAAAACATTGAATCACTCTTGAAGGTGCAAGAAAACTTTATTTTCAACTCAGAATGCATGAGGTGTGAAATTCACATCATGCCACTCCTTGTACTTTTCCTATTTACAAGAAAAGATTTATTAAACCTATTGATAAACAAATTATATGTGGCACATGAACTTTTGAACTTTGTCTACTTCCCAATCTTGTGTGTGGGATTCAGTGTCAGGATGTGCATGGTAAGAGATGTCTACATGTGTTAGAATTTGGAACCCAACACATACTTAGAATGGACTATGCCTCATCGAGTTGTGTAGGGATCCATTTTAAGCATGTTGAATGTAAAAAATATTATCATCCCTTGTACAAGTATGAACATGATTTTACATTTGTAGAAGATGAAAAAGTTTGTAATTGAAAAAATATTTTCTCCATCTATCTGTGGATGCAATGTTATCAACTAGTCCAACTGTGTTTCCATCAAACCCCACAATACTTGCCAGGAATGATTTCAAAAGCTTAGATCTTGATTAAAGGTGATAGATGTTGGGAGTCACAAGTGAACCCAAACATGGTTGAATAATTCCTGCATAGTTCTAGTTGCACCAATTTTTTAATTGTAAGTGACTATGATAGCCTCTTTCAAAACCTATCCACTATAATAAGCATAATGCCATGTTGATGTTTCATCATTGGCAACTTAGCCATAAAATCCAAGGTAATAGATTCACATGCCTTGGATGGAACTGGTAGAGTTGTATAAAGTTCTAGCTTCATTTTCATGGGGTTGACGATGCAATAAGTAATACAATACTTGATGTGGCACTCCATGTCTATGTGCATGTGCATCTAATAGAAGTGTGACTTCAATCTATTTAAAAAAATTTATCACACCAAGGTGTACCAAGTGCATGAAATAGAGTGCCTTCTAGATGAGTTATTGGTGAGGAGTGCCACTAGGCACAGAGAGATGTCAAAGATTGTAAAGAATCTATTCAAACAAGTATAAATCCTAATTTTTTTACCTTTCATGAGGCATGTGTAAATGGCTATGAATACCTGATCAACTGAGTACAGGGATACCTAATCTATGAAGCTGTGGCCACGTGTTTCAAGAACTATGATGATCATGTAAAATGGTTGTTGGATAAGATTATTTGATACCTTTTTATCCTTCCCTTTCTTGTGTTTGATCATAGGATGTAACTGTTATAGAGTAGTCATCCATTTCATGTGGCCTGAATTCTTTAGCTTGCTTTATGTCTACAGTAACTGAAGTTGTTTATGATCAGAATGAACAACTATCTCCTCCCCTAATATGTAGTGATACCATTTCTTAATTGATTACATAATAACATATAATTACTTTTCATAAGTTGATTACCTTTGCATAGTGTTATTGAATGCCATTGAATTTAGGTGACTAGATGTCCATATTGCATGAGTACTACATCGAGTTCATAATCAGAGAAATCAGTGTGAAGCTTGAAGGAATTCTCAATGTTAATAAGGGAAAGTACATGTATTTCATAGAGGCAATGATTGAGTACCTTAAAAATTATTTTAATGTACACGAGTCCATTCAAACTTGGATTTTACACAAGTTATCTCATGGAGTGATCAAGAAGTCTGTGAGAAACCAAAGATGAAAATGGAGTAGAAGTTTGAGAGTCTAATAAAAATACTCAATTTTGTGAGATTGTGTGGATTATGCCTATCCTAGTTCACTTTGATCTTTTTTAGATCCACATGAATTCATGTGTGGTCACTAATGTAGTTTAGGTACTGAATTACATAATACCAAATAAGCACTTTGCTATGTTGGTCTACAAATTATGTTGACACAAGTTGTCTAAGACACATGTGATATGCTCTATGTGATTCTCCCAAGTCTTAATGAATATGAGTATGTCATACAAGTAAACAATTATGAAGGAGTTGAGAAATGCCTAGAGTAGATCATCCATCAAGCAAATGACAGTGGTTCTAGTGCGTTGGTTAAGTTGAAAAGAATGATCAACCATTTGTATAATCCTTCCCATGTCTTAAAGGTTATCTTGAAGACATATTAAAGGGGGAATAGTACCTGATGGTAACCTTACTTCAATTCAATATTGGTGAAGTATTGTTCACCTTAGAGTTATTCCAATTGGTCATCAATTCCTAGTAGTGGATACTAAATCTTCACCATGATTTTTTGGAGTGGGTGATAGTCTATGTAGAGATGCCAAGAACCATCCTTCTTGGGTGTAAGGAATGTCATAC
The DNA here is from genome assembly GCA_037957365.1 of Torreya grandis. NCBI lineage: Eukaryota > Viridiplantae > Streptophyta > Pinopsida > Cupressales > Taxaceae > Torreya > Torreya grandis. The sequence continues at coordinate 457,597 of JARHVA010007984.1, read as the reverse complement.
TCCCACAAGGTGAAGAGCCATGATTGATATTTCCTTGATCAAGGAACTCTTATAGTTGGCACTGGACTTCAAAATTCCCCCAAACTGATTTGTGATATAGAGGTATATTTGGTAGAGTGGATATAGGAACCAAATCGATACAGTGATTTACTATGTAGTGCTTCGGAAGGCCTTCAAGCTTTTGAAGACTTCATCATGTTGCTATCTAAAACACATTAATAAAAACTAGATCCATTACTCAAAATGACTTAAATACCACATAAAATATGATATGAACTATCAAGTTCTTGCTATCCAAAATTTATCATATTATGCAACCCCTTTTAAGCTCATTTGTAAACTATATTAAATCTAAGACTATTCTCAATTTATTCTATATGAAATAAGTATTAATGCACTTAGAGATTCATTCATTGATAGAAATTATCTTCTATTATACCCACTTATCTTCTATTGTTATTTGGGTATAAATAATTAAACTATTCATAATAAATCTCAAAATGTTCAAGTCAATTCTCATTCATTATAAGTCTACTAACGCACTACTTTCTTGAAATATTATTTAATTAGTTGTCAGTGTTATTGATTCTCAAAGTTATAAACTAAGACATTTATTTTAAAAAGTTTTAATTGTAAATCTCACTTTAGAATGATGGAAGGTCCATTAAATACTGAAAACATGTATAGGAATAAGTATCAAGATATTATTGTATGTATTTTTAGTTACCATAATAATTTATGCAAGCTATTTAACTCAATGATTTAGAAGGCAGAATATTCTTAGATAAATTGCTTATAGTATAATGGACAATAATGTATATATTCTTTACCAAAGAAATAAATAGTATAAAACTAAAGATGATTCATCCCATTATTTGTAAGAGTAGATATCATTTATTTATTCCTTTAATTAGATAATGAGACACATCCATTTAAACCGTTTTTAACCAACACAAGTCCCACATATGATCCGAAGTAACATGCCAATATCCATGGTTACTATCATTATATTTTTTTCCTCCATGAATGAAGGATTACACCAAATATGTAGATAATGAAAATTCATTTAGCAATATAGATTTATATCATTCTATAAGTGATTGTTTCACAATGTAAAATGGTCATATTAACAGGCATTTAAAATAGTTCAAACAAATTTTCCTAAAGCTAGTTTTCAACTATTCTAGCTACAAAGGTTAGTAACATTTATTCAATACTCAACATGATCCTGGTAATCTAATTTAATTAATCATCAAACATTATTTTACTTACATTTGAATAATAATAATAATAAGGAAAATAGCTAGAACACATTCTCTTAACTCTCAATGTTTGTATATTTGATCAACAAAATTCATGTCCATTCTTCACTATTGGTTATTAGATGATTTGGTGCTATGATCCACCCTTTCATCCACATGGTGTTTTTATGTATTCCATAGGGTCAAACTGAGAAATACATCTTACTTTTGTATCCTCTACAATTATAATATTCTCCTATGAAATATCTCAATCTAGTTGAGCACCAAAGTATTCATAATTCTATAAGCTTTCCATCAATTGAGCAATAGACATGGTTGTTTTGGTTAAGTTCTAATTCATTGAATGACGATGCCAAATATTTATTTTAGTTAAACATTTATCTATTTGATCTTTTGTTTCTCATAGGACTATGAATGTGTTACAGTCAAGGGCCTCAATTTTGTTGAGTATCTATACTCTATGATACTAATATTTTATATGAAGCATTTATAATGGAGACCTTGTCCTCTATTGACTATCTTAATATGACCATTTCTCTCTTTTTCACTAATCACTTTCTATAATTATGCCCCTCCTTTTGACGGATGAACTTCTAAAAACATATTTATTTATCCCTTTATCAAAGAGTTGTTTTGTTTATTTATTGCCTAAACTACTTTGGATAAGTCCTGTTAATTTTGAGATTATGTTTCATGCTGATATTTGAATGCAATATTTTTTGTAGAATTAATTTCTTATATAATTTAATTTTATGTAGGTCATAAGGTAAATTGTGATTTCTTGTAGTTGTTTTTCATTGTGTTTGCAAGTTTTCTACACATACATCTTATTGTAGCTACTTTTTATATTGTTTACATTTACTTTAACTTTTGGATAGTTATGTTTCTTGAGTTTGTTCTGATCATATTAACTCACTAGTTACCACCTTACGTGGGTTACTTCATATGGATCCACTTTCTCAATTAGTCTTTTTTGAACCACTATGTCTTTCATTTAATTTAACCTTGTTGTATCTTGCTCACCATAGATACTACCAAGTTGTTTTTGATATTAAAGAGATTAGTTTAAAATTTATATCTATATTTTGCCTTAATGGTTAAAAATTCATTTTTTTGCTTATTTTATATTTTATTTATCTTCCGTGTAGACATGAAAAACTTTCCTTATAAACCATAATATCATCTTATGTTTATGCCGTAAGTTTAAAGTGGGATGTACATAGGCATACAACATGCTATATATTTTGTTTCACCTAAGGTGAACTTTATTATCAATATGTTTCCAAGATTCAAGTTTAATGTGATTATCTTTTATTGAATCTCCCACTTGTGTTGCATCAATTCAAATGACACACTAATATGGACTTAATAAAAATCCAATGAACTCATGTAATAGTCAGTATATAAAATTAGGACCCATTTAGAAATACAACTTAAGCACACACACCAAACTTATAATAGTACCTCTATGGTATGAAGAGATAAATGAAAGAACATTAATCAAATTCATATGTATTATCAAATTAATAAATATCTCTTCTTCCGTGATCCATTATAATATTGATAAAGGATATAAAAGGTAAGGAAAAATAACAATCATGAATAAATAGCATATCAATGGGTCCAACCCGAATTAATACTTAGCCATGTATCTACAACAAAGGGAGTCTAGGTGGGGCATTACACTTGCTACATGCAATTCACTTTCATATTAAATATTTTCTAGCCACTTGTGATCTTCTTTCAATTTGGATTGTGACATTTATATTTACAATCGAATTGTATATAGGATGATTGCCATCATCATTCAATTTTTGGATGCACACTCACCATGGACACCCACTATTTGAGCTCTTGTCTATTGTGTCGACTTTGATACCACTTCAATAAACATCATACAAACCCTTACAAACTCATATCATCATCAATAAATAAATATTATTGGAACACATTCAATTTTCTTAATCATTATAAACTATACTCATCATGATACCTTTATGATTTGAAGAGATATAACTATATGCATAAAAATTAAATATGTATATACAATTATAATCATCTCTCTCTCTCTCTCTCTCTCTCTCTCTCTCTCTCTCTCTCTCTCTCTCTCTCTCTCTCTCTCTCTCTCTCTCTCTCTCTCTCTCTCTCTCAATTTAATATGAAAGAATCAAATAATACATGAAATAAAGCATGATCTAAATTATATAAAATAACTCAATTAACATATATAATCTCATTAATACTTAACTATGGGCATATGTAGAGGTCAGAGTATGTGGGACATTACAATGACCTTCATGACACTATAAGTCAATGACATGTTTATACTAAAAGAAAAATTTATCTTATATTTTCCATTTGTTTACTTTCTTCGACTGCCTTGATCGGCTTTAGCTCTTTGATTTGCACGGCTTCGGATGCAGGCGTGGCCTTTTCGGTGGTCTCATCTTTGGTCTTGACCGTTGGCTCATCCTTCGAGGCTGGCGTTTCATCCTTGGGGGGTGGCTCGATGAATTCATTATTTTTGATGGCCTTCTAGTTTGCTATTTGAAAACACAATCACCGATGTCAGTTAAACTATTGATGTCAGTCACTAATACTGTCAATGTCAGTTAAACTATCGATGTCGGTCATGAATACTGCTGATGTCAATCACTAATACTACCGACATTGGTTATACTGCTGATGTTGGTCACTAATATTACTGACATCAGTTATACTGCTGATGTCAGTCTGGGAGTTGGCTGATGTCGGTCTCTTCGCTCCCTACTGGCTCTTCCTTCACTCTCTAACTACAGTTGCTGTGTGCTTCTACTGACTGCACACTTCTACAATCTCCACTTCTCCTTGTGCTTCTATTGCACAAATCCTAACCTGTATCTGATACCAATTTGTCAAAATCAAGAAAGCAAGCAAAAATAAGAACTTAAACAAATAAATAAGAATTGAACATAATTGCTATAGTAATTTCTTGAAAGAAAGAGATTATATTGATCTTCAATTTTACTTGCTTATAATGATGCTCCCATAGGGTCTTTAAATATAATTGAATCCATAGAATAATTAGAAAAACAAACTCAAGACTAATTTTAGTCTTTACATGCAAACTGCATCTCTAACAGTTTAACTAACTATTTGTTAACTAACTGATAGTTAATTACTGCATGCATGAGGAGTGGAGAAATTAACTCTAGTCTCCAACACTCTAGCTCACCGAGTGCTATATCAATTTAACTGCTTGCAGTAAGCTCTACAACTTAGAAGATGGGCACTGTAGATCAATATATAAAATATAAGAGCAGGTAAAATGATATCTTTAATATATAATTTAAAGGAATTTAAAATTTCTAATTTATTAATTATTGAGCGTGCTCTTTATATGCTTTTTATTTCTCTTTATTCCTCTTCCTCCTCATTCTTAATTTTATATAAAATCATCAGCTTGTGTGCATGATTAAATATATAAATATTCACACTTGCTTCTTCCTTTAATGATTTCAATTTGTTTTGTTATATAATTAGATGTTACAAAAAGTTTTTAATATATAAATTGAGTTTTGAATAATGTATGGATTCATCTATAGATTTGTTAAATTATTTTATTAAGAGAAAGATTTTTTTTTAAAGAAAAACTGTATGATATTAAATAATATATAAATTATAAAAAGTTAAATAAAATTTAGGTTTTGTTGAATATTTTTTTAATAATTAAATTATAGATTAATTTTTATATTTAATTTATTGAAAGATTTTTTATATTATAAATTAGTCTTTTTCTTTAATTTGTTAAATTATATATTAAATTTTAGATTTGTTAAGTTATAAATTAATTTTTTTGTTTAATTTATTAACATATTTATTAAATTATAAGTTATTCCTCCTCTTTAATTTATAGATACTTTTTAAGAAGTAAGTATTAAATTTTTTAATTAATTTATTAATAGATTTGTTGAATTATGTTTTTCAATATATTGTAAGATTTGAACATCTAGTATTTTTCAAACAATTTTTATTCTTATTAAGTTTGGATTATCAAAATTAATTTTAGAGATCTAAATATCAATGCAATGAAGAAAAATAAAAATAATATCCAATAATAATATAAATTGACCAATAACAATTTTTTATTTATTTTATTATTAAGTACAAGATTTATTATATTGATATAAAATTGCACAACAATAAATAAATTTAACACTAAAATTGCTTCAATATAATTTTTTAATTCTCAACTCAAAACACAATAACGTAACAGAAAAAAATACTAAAAATATATAACAAAATAATATATAAATTATATAACTAAAAAATGAGAAAAAAAAAGAAAAAAGAAAAAAGAAATATACAAATATATATTCCTTTAATGTTAATGTGCATGATCTATTATTTTAATATAAACTTACGTGACATCAATAAGGTCAAGATTTACACATTATGTCGAAGTTAATGAAAAACATGAAAATAGTAAATTATTTATTAGAGTAAATTTTTTTATATAATATGTATAATTATAAATCTAAAAAAATTTAGAATATATTTTTTAATATTATTTAATATATTAGAATTGATATTTATTTTTTATTGTTATTTATTTTATATATATATATATATATATATATATATATATATGGATATTTTTGGTTTATAAATAAAAAAGATTAGGTTCATTTTTAAAAAAAACTAAATGATTTTTATTTTAATAGTTATAATAGAAATGTATATATCTATATACTTTTTTACTTTAATTCTTTTCAACATCATAAAGATTCTTTATTAAGAGTTTAGATGAAGTAAACAATAAAATAATGATGTCTGTATAAAATTAGGCTTGAACATCTAAACATATTTGAGACATGTTTTTCAATGTAGGTCCCATGTTCCACATGTTGGCACCAATGAAAGGCACACAATAACTATAGGAAGACTACATCATTTTAACAAATTTAAAAACTCTAAAAACTCCACATTCCTTTGGAAAAACTAAATATCATTTCAATACTTTATATTTGACAAATGATCTCCTATTAATACATGGTAAAGTATATTTGATATCTTTTCTTAATACATAAGTTATGTTAGTTTTTTAATTTTATTTTTTTAATTATTATGTTAACTTATTTTAAATTAAATGTTTTAATTTTAAAAAAAAAAAAAAAAAAATAGTAAAAGTTCTCATCCTTAAAAACAAAGAGTAGGATTTTATTTTGATGTGGTTTAAAGAGTGGTTATTACATTAGATAATTAATATTTGAGTTTGGTATGGATTAGGAAACAGAGAGACTGATGGTTAAATGGTTTAACATTTGAAAGGAAATCACTAATTTATGAATAAAACTTACAATTTATTGAAAAAGTAATAATTAGGTACTTGATCATATTATTGTGCTTGTTTATGTTGGGAATATTAATGTAGATGCCCTGACACTCATTTCAGTTGAACTAAAAGCAAAACTTAAAATTTTTATTTGGACCCAATATTCTTCGAGCTTTCTCTCTGCAAAACTCTTACAATCTCTTACACTTTTAACACTGGTAGCTTTCTCTTGTGGAGGAGCTTACTTTTATTTAAGCATGTAGCTTTGGATTTTTTTTGTTTCACTGTTATTCAAATGGTGTTCACACCATAATAAATATCCTTAATCTAGCTCTTGAAGAAGTGTTTAATTTGATCATGTGAGTGAAATGTGAATTAATTCCCTTTTTGGGAAATACAACTCTTTCACGATCTTGTACCCTTGGTCAGCCTTACTACTCTCAATTTGTCCAAACCAATAAGAATGGAATTCTTCGCTCCCCACACCAATCAGAAGACCCATGCCCATAAGAACATTCCATTTACGAAATCCCTTCATTCAATTGATTAAAGCCTAAAAAACCTCACCAACATTATAGGTATTCATTTAAGAGTACTATCATCACTATTTTAAGATGTAACATTTATCTGCTACAGCAGCAATTACAACATCGACAGACTGCTTTTTGGGGATTTTGCATGGCAGCATATGGGACATGTGCATAATAGGAGGGCTTACCATCAACGTAACCTGCTCCTAAAGGGCATACTCATCAAGCCACGGGTATTGATGCGAATAGGGCTTCTAATGGCAGGACTGTTCTTGTTCTTCATCTGCAAGTTAGGACCCCTCCTGCCATCAGGCCTAATTCTGATTTTCTGAATAGTGGCGACCAGCTATAGGGTCCTAACCCTGCGGAAGGGACCTGTATTAAATTGCCTTGTTTCAAGTAGCTGCAAGCAAAAGGAGGGCGGAGAGGCCATAAACTGCATTGTAAACCCCATAAATGCTATATGGAATTAAGCTAGATCGTAACCAGCCTTTGAAAGGCTTAAGTTTATGCGCGAGGAAGGCGATGCTCTGCGGGCTTGGGCATCCGTTAACTGGGACCCCATACCTGACTGCATCACTATACATCATCCTCATAATAAATTATATATTTCAAACAAGACGATAATGATAATTTAAAAAAATAAAACTCAAATTATATAAGAAACATGTTCAAGTATCAAAAATGAGGACGCTGAGGTACCGATATTTAGAAAATGGTTAAAATTCAACGGCAGCAAACACAAAATCTTAAGTTGGCTCCACCACTTTAATATAAGGAGAAACTCCTCCCTGCAGTGCAAGGAAAACAATAGCAAAATGCCCAGGCATGGCTTTGAGTGAAAACTTGGAAGGCATAAGCATTGCATAAACAGTATTTTCTACCGGAAGGAAAAAAAGCAGATTGAAAGAAAATACCTGCCACCGATACTTATGCAATCTTTAGTTAGTATTGACCCACCCAATACTCTGAGCTACCTAACCCAAAACAAAAATAAAAAACTGTTGTACAGAGTGGGCATCTAACCCTGTGCACATCAATGGAAAACGCGTTTCTCATTCTCGGCCTTCAGCTATATATACACACCCGCCACGTTAATCTAAATTTGTCGCTCATATGTATCTATTATGTGCCTAAATTAGCTCCGACGGTTTAGATTCGTTCGAAATCTTCCGGTCACGGTTGAGATTTGACCAAGGGAGACGCCAAATAGTTTAAAACGACTGAAAACGGAGGGACCGGCGTCAAAACTCGGTTCAACATAAGAATAACTTTAGTAAAGGAATTTATGTAAAAGAGATTCTTTGCGTGGAGGGGCTTCTCTCCCACCTCCACCACTCATGTCATGTCATTGTAGGGGCCCTAGCAATCATGTAATCCTTATCATTGTTGCTCAAACCCTTTCAGCTCTCTTTAGGTGACAACACAGAACTCAGCGCAGCATTGTCCATAACCAAATTCTTTTTTGTATCGAGATAACCACGCGTATTCAACATTAAAATGGAAAATTATATGAAAAATAGAAGGAAAACCTCACAACAGGAATGTTGATGACTATTTTTTTCCTTTTTTATTGAACTATAGTTATTTCGTCATGAAACCACAACCATCTCTATAAATAGTGCTCATCGATTTTGACTACACTCTCACTCTCAGGGTTTTAAGTGACCTTATATATATATATATATATATATATATATATTCTCAAACATCAAAAATTTGAAAAAAACTTAATTGGCAAACACAATTATTTAGGAAAGCATAAATAGTAACTTTTATCAGGCATGGCCCCACATAAATAAGTTAATGCTCAAATGCCACACCATAAACATATGTTGAGATGCTTCGGTTATGCCACATAGTTAATGTGTTTATGATGTCTTAAAATGCAACCAATAGTTATTTTTTAACAAAGGCTCTCACATTTCTTTGACTTGACATATTCGATACGGAGAGGAAATTGATCTCTTGCAAATGACCATCCTACAAGGAATCTCTATAGAACTTAGTTAATCATCTCAATTTAATAGACATTGATAATAATAATGTTGTAAACATAAGTTATTGTATTTACGTTTCCTCGACTACTAAGTGCCAAAATAATTATCACCTTCATGATAATTTGAATATGATTATTAGTGAAGAGAATTTCGACCATACAATTTTAATGTGTAGGCATATGCAAATTTAAGTTTAGAAATGTGATCTTTAATCTTTCAACCTAGGCAAACCTATTATTGTGATTATGAATGTAACCTAATTCCTTTGTTTATTCAATGAAATAAATGATCAATAAAGATATCAAGATAATTTGTATCTATGTTATTCTTAAACAATCAAGATATATTTTATTTTAAATAGACATGAATTAAGTAGAATTGGTAAGGCATCACACTAACTATTTGTAAATAATAAATTTAGTATAATACCTTTTTTTCATTTAAGGTCAGCTATTATGCCAATTAACTCTAAAGGCATTTTGTAGTAGTAGTATTTTTTATTTGTTTATTTGTTTGTTTATTGTTTTTTAATTACAAATGGTATCCATAAAAACTAATGTTTTCAAATATAATAACAGATGAAATCAATTTGGTAAATTTATCAAATATGGGCATCCTATATATAATAGTTGTATTTGTAGGAGTCCTACTCTACCCCATATCATTTTTCTTGATAGGGATATATATTATACATAGAAAAGTTAAGGCACCTTAATCAAGCTATTGTCGCTATTCATACAATGTGTATTATGAATTATTTCACTCTTTCAATGTACCCATATCTTTCTCATCCCTTGTTCTTCCATGCATTACATAATAACAAATAGTTCATCAAGAGAAAGAGGGGTGTCATAATGTTTTTGGGATCAAATGCTCAACTTGTGAGGCACTGCATATAAACATTCCTACAATCCTTGTGTTCTATCCATCATATTCTTTTGGACTTGGAAAATAAGTTTATTCTATTCCAATAAGGCCAAGGAGATATATTGTAGGTTGGTGAGATGATTATGCACTATTTATATGGCTTTAATTTTCTTATATGCTTACTTGGCTAGGAAGGATTTGAGAAAATCCTTAGATGTATTGTCATTAATTTTAAACAAGTGAAATCAAGGAATAATTTGATTTCCTATTTCAAAATATAGTTTAGCCACATTATTATTATTTTTATTAGTATGCTTGAGTGAGTTACTCGTGTCATGCAATTTATAATTAAAGGGGATTGGTCAAGTAAGGAATAAACCATTTGGTATAGAGATAACACCATCGACCTAATTTTAAACTCATGTAATTTTCTTCCCATAGTGGCAGAGGAAAATAATAGTGCAGTTGATTATGTCAATCCACCACTTGACCCAAATGGAATCATATGTTCGAGATGGAGCCAAGTTCTACACTCTAGCTATAAATTAGATCATGCACTGATGACTTACAAGTGAGGCATTTAAAATATAGATTACAAGGGAATATATGAAGGTCACCTCCCCTTCTAGTGTAAAAATTATGGGACTATGGTCAGAAAGGACAAATCACAGATAAACCATGATAGATTTCCTATCTAAAGAAATAGAGGAGAACATGTCTTACATAGAAATTAGTATGTTATCTAATCATTTGAGAACCTAATATGTGACTGATTAAAAGTTAGATCATGTGAACTACTGTTCGATGATTGATAAACATCACCGAAAGATAGGGCTTGCCAAGACCCAATGGTGTTTAAAATAATACCAATATTTATGATCCCTTATGCACCATTGCATAGGGAGGGGACTAACTTTATTAGTAGGAATTTAAATCATATTAAATTAACAACAAATCTTTTAAGTGGAAAAATGCAAATTATTGATAAGCCATCTCCAAATAGCTATTTTTTTAGGGCCATCATTAGGAGCATAAACATTGAGAATTTTTTATGAATGTCGATCAATATCAAGCATAACCCAAATAACCTAATGTGATGGGTCTTTTCCTAATGAAATAATTAAGGGTGATAATTATGGTGAGACCAAAGTAGTAGCCCTACTACATCGATATTAATAATAAGTAGAAAAGTGTGATATGCCAAGAGAGATGATTATAAGAGAGGTTTGCAGAATAAGCATTAAAATCTTAACATCATGCAAATATATAAAAATATAAATAATTTAACCATTGACAAGTCACACATAGATAATTTACAAGAGGACTTTATGACACATTAAATGTTCCATGAGAGAAAATTCATTGAGAAGAATCCTCCATGTTAAATTATCCTCATCTATCATATAACTCCTCCTTTAAGCCAACCCTTGAAAAAGAATTACCCAATTGAGAATAGTCATGTGGTAAAAAAATCATGTAATGAATCCTTTAGAGAGTCACTGCTACCACAAGGTGGATTGCATCACATTTATGTGGTGGGAACATTATTAGGATGTATGGTCATAAACCTTAACATTGTAGGACCATGGGGACACAATAAATAGTAGTTTCCTAAAGAACCAAAAGATCGAACTAGAAGGAAATGCTTGAATATATGATAGCTCCTTAAAGAATAATAGGAAAAAATCCTTGGTGAGGTTATAGACGCTAGTAACCTAAAACCCCAAGGGTTCCTAGTGGTGTCAAATCTAGGAATTAATATAATCTCTATTGGGTATGTGGCCAACATAGTAAGCAATGAGATAATTATTCCCTTGCCATATTTAATAAAATTGAACAACATATACTTTCAATAAAAACTTTAGGTATTGATAAGGATTATCAAAATTTATATCTTATCGTACACCTTCAAGATAAAATTTTAAGATCATTGTGGTGTCATCTTTATAAACATCATAAACAATGGTTATGATAGATTGGTTGAGAACCATTAAAAGAAACTGAAATCACCAAAATGACAAAATGAAATACTAATTAAATTCAAGATAATTTTAGAAAAAAAGCAAAGATGTTTTGATACAAGAAAATATAATACAACCAAACATAAGACATATATACAAACCCCAGCAAGAAACAAATTATCAATACTTTTTGGAGAAATTAATTGAATACTACCACCTTAGTGAACTAATAAATTACTAAGTCACATGTTGTATTTAAACCAATTAATGAACAAATTTTTTAAAACCATGCAAAACTATAGTTATAACAATATTGAGCTTTAAATTGTGCATACTAATCAAAGACAACTATTAAAATGAAATATAAAAGGCGTACCCATGTCAAAAAAAAGTTTAGAGTCTTGAAGTAAATGGTGTCATGGTTTTGTGTAAATTAGTAATCAAGAAAATGTTAATGGATTTACTCTAACAAATCAATATATCTCAGAATCAAAGTTTTTCAAGCTCTATTTCTATTAATATATTGTTTATAAATGATATTGTTTTCTAAAAGTACTTAGAATTATTAAGCATCTTTAGAAATATTGTAGGTGGTGGGAATAATTACCTTGAGGATGTTGTATGATCAACATGTTGGTGATTAATTATTCTTCATGTTATTACTTCTGAATGAAGACCTATGCATCCATTTAATTTTAATTTGGAGTTAGTCTTGAATATATTGGCCAATAACAATACATTGATTAGCGCATAATATATGCATACATACATAAATACTAATGTAATGTACCAAATAACATTATTTTATGTAATTCATTAAAAAACATACTATTTTACTTTGCAATATATATATTACTATTTTAAAAATATATTTATTGAAAAGTAAAATAGTATGTTTTTTAATGAATTACATAAAATAATGTTATTTGGTACAAGTTAATGGGATGAATTTTTTTATGTTATTGCCCACTTTATTTGGATAAAGGCTAGGCATTTACTTTAACATAGACATAGGCAGGTTTATACAATACGGACTTGATTTGACATTCAATATTATAGTTGTTTAAATAGTGTAGGTTACCCAATTTGATTGTTTCACATTGAATTCAAAATTAATTCATCAGAGAACATGACTATTATTATTTGGTGTTTAAATTAGTTTTTATCTTTTATTTCTACCTATTTTAGTACATCAGCTTCCACATTGCATTTAATTACAATGTTATTTTTTGTTTTTATTATTATTTAAGCATCAGCTCAATTTTTTTTTTCAAATATATATATTAGATAAGTGAAAAAAACCCAAAGATATTAGATACATTAATTTTGCATAGTTGGGTATTTAATGCAAAATATTTTATTTGTCCTATCTAAGATCTATTTTGCTGCCCAAGGAATTTGCCTTAAATTCTTTTTATTTATGTTATTTATGACATGTCTGAGTTGTAGCTAAACATTTAAAAAATATCATTTATTTACCACTTGATTTGAGCTCTATGTAAAAAGAAGTGTCTAGAAAAAGAGAGAGAAGGGAGCCTTTTTATTTTTTAGTAGTTGTGCATATAGTAGTAAGAGAAGAAGCAAAAAATAGTCCAGAAAAGTGGTAGAATGTAATGAAAAGGAGCAAAAAACTCCAATAGAGATATACTGTGAATGTAATAAGTTTTTAGTGTAGTTATAGCTACTGTGTTTTATTCTTGATAAATACATATATGATTTTAAGAGTAGATCTAATTTCTATAATAGCTATAAGTGTTCTCTCTCTTGCTCTATATTTTTATTTGAGTTATGTATTCTACCCTATTTTTTTATTGAAATTTAATCCTTTATTTTTAATGCATTGAGTTTGCACTTATTTGCCTACCTCCTCTTTCAAATCCCACAATCTAGTATCAAAGAAAAGGGAACATCTGTCCTTCCATTTTTTGATTCTTTTAATAGCGATTAATGGCTTCCACATCTAGTGTGCCCCTGTCCAATTTGTAAAGCCCTGTTTTCATAAGAAAAAATTATGAGTATTGGTATTTAACCACGAAAGATTTGTTTTAGTCTCAAGATGTTTGGGAGATAGTTGAGAATGGTTATGTAGAACTAACATACTAGGTAGCATATAATAACCTTACACAATCTATGAAAGACAATTTGAAAGAACAGAGGAAGAAGGATGAGAAGGCTTTATTCTACATTCATCAAGAAATGCATGCAATGCCTTAGAAGAGATTTTGAAAATTTATTAATGAGAGACTTAGATTTGGTAGAATATATATTTACACATGTTTTTAGTCTAATTAATCAAATCAAATCTCATGAAGAGGTCATAGAGGATAGGAAGATTGTTGATAAGGTGCTTAGAAGTATCAATTCCAAATTTGACCCTCTAGTTGTGGTTTTAGAGGAAACCAAAGACTTGAGTTAGTTTTCTATTGACGAGCTTCATTCCTCTCTCATCAATCATGAATATAGACTAAATATGTCACACATCTCATTGGAAAATGTATTTTCATCTCAGTCATCTATAAGCCATGAAAGAGGATAGCATAAATTTAGTCCTAGAGTTAGAGGGAGAAGTTCTCCTAGAGTTGGACGTAGCAGTAATCCTATAAATCTTGGTGGTAGAGGTCCAAATTAAAATTTTAGTCATACAAGTTGATTAAGGTTTTTAAAATCACATGTTCAATGTCATTATTGTAATAAGTTTGGTCATTACGCTAATGAATGTAAGAAAAAATAGTATGACCTACATAAACATGGTCAAAATCAGTCAAGTAACACTCCGACAAGCACTATGTTTATTGCATGCACTAGGATTGTTGAAGCAATTTCTACAAACTCCCCAATTGAGTAAAATGTAGTCCAAAAAAGTCCATGTGACATATGGTATTTGGATTCTAGTTGTAGTAATCACATGATAGAAAATGTAGATTTGTTTTCTAGCTAGGATGAATCAATTCAAACTGATGTCATACTTGGTAATAAACATAATGTCACTATTTTTGGTAGAGGTATAGTTAATATTCTAACCAAAAAGGGGGGGTATAAAGTTATGCAAGATGAGTATTATGTTGATAGTCTAAAATATAACTTAATAAGCATAGGCTAACTGGTAAAAAATGGCTATAGAGTGTACATGGAAAACAACGAGTGTGTGATTATGGACAAGTTTCCAAGTACACAACTAATTGACAAAGTGCAAATGACTAGCAACCAGATGTTTCCCTTGACGATAAACCTAGATATGAAGGGAAAAATAGCCCAAGCTATTCATAAGATAAATAATGTACATTTTATAATTGCCTCTCAGGTAAAAAATATAAAATTAGAAGTTGAAATGAATTCTACAGAGCAAATCAATTCAACTCTGAAGCAAGCCAATGTACATTCTGGAGTAAGCCACTTCAACTCTAAAGAAGCAAAAGTTAGTGGTGGATAAATTCAAAGAACATTTCAGTCAGTTGTAAAGGATGGATCTTGGTTGTGGCATTTCAAATTTGGGCATTTGAACTTTGGAGGGCTAGAGACATTACATATGAAAAACATGGTAAAAGTTTTTCCATTAATTGAGAAACTAGAAAGAGTTTGTGAAGGTTATATCTTAGGCAAACAACATAGAGAGTCTTTCCTAGTTGGCGAATCAATAAGAATAAGAACACCACTTAATATTATTCACTTAGATAATTGTGGGCAAATGCAAACACTATCTATAGGAGGTTGCACTTATTTTATTACTTTTATTGATGACTTTAGTAGGAAAACTTAGGTATACATTTTAAAATATAAGTCTGATGCATTTACTTGTTTTTAGTAGTTCAAGGCACTTGTGGAGAAGTAAAGTGGCCAGTACATCAAGTTTTTGAGGATAAATAGAGGTGGTGAATATATTTCTAATGATTTTATAAAAAAATTTAGATTACATGGCACACACAAATAATTTACATCCTGCTATACAATTCAAAAAAATGGTGTGGTGGAGACAAATAATTGAACCATTATGGAAATGGAACATAGTATGTTGGCAGCCTCACATTTACCTAATGAATATTGGGTTGAAGCAGTAACAATTGCTATTTATATCATGAATAGGTGTCTAATAAAGAGTGTGAACAACAATGTCCCTTAAGAGTCTTGGACAAGAAAGAAACATAGTGTTTCTCACTTTAAAGTATTTGGCTATGTTGCATATGAACACGTTCCAGATGAGTTGAGGAAGAAGTTAGATCATAAAGGACAAAAATGTATATTTGTTGGCTATTCAGAGAATACAAAGGCATATAAGTTGTATAATACTATCACTAACAAGGTTATAAATGAAGGTTAATGAGCAGAATTCTTCAATCAATTTTATTTAATAACAATATATTTATATACATTGTAAAATTTAGTTAATAGAACTGTAATCATGTAAATTTTGTGCCATCTATGCACTAATTGTTATGATTAACAACATAATGAATATGATAACTAAAAATACACTAACTTAAACAATGTAATACCTTAATTTATGCCCACATTCCCCCCTTCATTAAAGTTTTTATACAAACACCATATTTCTTAATAGTGGTCCCCCCTTTATTAAAAACACTGTAAAAAGATTTACACTCTCTGTGTAGCCTAGTCACTTTCTGAGGTAGCATGCCATCTTAATGGCTTCAAGGTCTTGGTGTCACCTTGGTTTTTCCTTACAAGATTACCAAAAACCTGGAATTGATAGGGTCACTTCTCTCTAATAACACCTTCGATGGTGTTTTAGATTATGAGGATTACCACAAACCCATATGGTATTCTGCTACAGGTTGACCATGAACCTAGAGGATTGTAGGAGGTTTATAATACACTTTAACGGTTTTTTGAATTACCCTAAAAACTTTTCCAAAAACCAAGTGCTACTTTAATGATTTTGCTCCTCACAACATTCTTTTTTAGGAGGTACCAAACTAGAAAATAGTTCTCAGTAGCTTATTGAAAAATAAACTATAAAACATAAAATAAACACCCCAAAATTTGTCACCATTATCAATGGTGCAACCCCATCATAGGTCACTCATGAGAGATGACAAATGTTCTTCAACCTTTGTGTATCCTCCAATCTCAAGTAAATGAAGTTGATTCACTCAACTGATGTCTCAATGAAGCTCATATATATATATATATATATATATATATATATATATATATATATATATATATATATATATATATGACACAAAAAATCTCCCATTGACACATATGACTCAAGATGTTGGGTTTACTCAATAATGCATCTGTACAAGAGAGATTTTTAATTTTTGACAATATCAACAATGGACCCAAAATAAAATATTCATATTTTTTATAACTTGACTCTTTTGATGACATTTTCAATTCACACCTTTGACTTTGTAAAAATTGGCAAACTTTATCGACTCAAAATCTATGTTTTGACTCTTAATCTATTTGACATGGAATCAGATATGGAATAACTAATATATATATATATATATATATATATATATATATATATATATATATATATATATATATATATATATATATATATATATATATATATATATATATATATATATACTTGATTAAAATTAATAAAGGAAAAAACTGATTAAACCTCAATCTATAACCTAGGACTTAAAAAATTACATAATAAAAAAATAAACTTAGAAAAAATAAAATAAAAGACATATAAAACACTAAATAACATTAAGCTTCAAACAAACTTAGCTTTGAAAAATTGTCAGTTGACCCGTGTTCTAAATGAAAATGACCAAAGGAGAATGGATATTCAACATATACCCAGTCAAGCCAATGAGGTGAAAGGAGTAAAATGGTTCACTGGTATAGCAAATATATTGATAAACCAGTGGAAAAAAATGAACCAAGAGTTATGGAGCATGATTGGTGACTCAATATGAAACTCTAATAAAAATATTTTGATCTTGTTGAGGTTCTGAAGAAGGAAGGTTGTTGAGGTCATACAATGCATGTTTGAAAGAGTCATAACTTTGGGGCATGTTGAATAACCCTGTAGAGACCATAAAAAAAAGTAGACTCCTGGACCCTACCTAAGCATGGAAGATTTGAATGCCAATGAAGGATCTTAGATTTTGATATGGCAAAAGAATATGATGTGGTGAATAGAGACTAATCTAAGCATGGTTACCAAGTGATAATGTATAATTTTCACCTTGATGAATTTCACATCACCACACTTCTGATGCACTAATTCAAAGATCCTTGCTTAGAATGTTATATAGTGTCGACAATGATAACATATACATGTATGCCTAAAATTGAAATGTTATATAGATTTTCATTTTGGCTGGTTTGATGCATTTAGACTTAGATTCTCCTCTATCCAATGTAATGATATATGTTATGAGACTTGAAAAACCTTCAATACAAATATGTGATCCACAAGGACAAATCACAAAAATTTAGCAACGAGTAATCAAACCCTCTCTCACGTCATTCCCACCATGATCTCAAGTAGGCTCTGATACCAATTAAGGATAATGAGCAAAATACTTTGCTCAATTTTATTGAACAATAATAGGTTTATATACATTTTAAAATTTGGCTAATAGAACTATAATCCTATAACTATTGTCGACTGTGCTAACTAAACATACGGAACTTAAAAAATGTCATACCTTTATTTATGCCAATAATAATCAGCCATGATGTTTAGTTTTTAGAGAATGAAGCATGGGATAGAATTGTAGAGAGGACTGTAAACATTAATCCTACTCTTCCTCATGATTATATGGTAGATGAAGTATTTCCATTATAAAGTACAACTCAAGAAACAACTCCTTCCACTCCTATGACAATACCACAAGTTGTAGCTCAAGCTACACCCCAATTTATAACAAGAAGATATTCAAGGTTGCTTTCCACACTAAGAGTACAACAAAATTCATAGGTAACCACAAGAACATCTACATCAACTGACACCCTTGAAGTAACTCTGGATAACACTCCAAGTAGTTCTACATATTTAGATCCAACTCTAGAAAGCATGTAGCCACAAAAAACAAGGAGCTTGAGTGAGTTATAAAATGTTGATACTACAAATTCATTTTTATTCTTTGATTTATTTTCTCATATAGATGATCCATTAATAGTTGAAGAGGTTGTGAGTGATGATAAATGGTTAAAAGTCATGGACGAAGAGATTGAGTCAATTGAGAAGAATCAAACATGAGAGTTGGTTAATTTTCCTAAAGACAAGGATGTAATAAGTGTAAAGTGGATTTATAACACTAAAAAAGATGTTGATGGAAAGGTGGAAAACCAGAAAAGCAAGGCTAGTTGTAAGGGGATTCACATAATAACTTGAAATAGATTTCAATGAAATATTTGCTCATGTTGCATGGTTGGACATAGTTAGAACTGTATTGGCCATTACTGCTCACATGTACCAAATGGATGTGAAATAAACATTTCTAAATGGCTATCTAGAAGAGGAAGAGTGTATGTTTAAAAGTCACAAGGCTATGAGATATCAGGTCATGAAAACAAAGTATATAGGTTTAAAAAGGCACTTTATAGATTAAAGCAAGCTCCTAGATCTTGGAACAACCACATTGACTCCTACCTCATTTAAAATGGTTTCTAAAGAGGTGGTTGTGAGCTAACATTATATATTAAAGTCACAATAAATGTAACATCTTAATTTTTTATTTTTATGTAGATGATCTAATATTTATCGGTGATCTTAGAATAGATGCTTTCAAAACAATAATGAAGAGTGAATTTGAAATGATTGACTTGGGGCTTATGAGATATTTTTCAAGAATCAAAGTGCATCAATATAATGTTATTGAATTTATTTCTCAATCCAAATATGAAAATTAAATATTTAATATATTTAATATGGTAAAATGCAAGGCATCCCCAACACTGGTCATGATGGGATTGAAGCTAAACAAGGAGGATGATGGACCATGTGTAGATCCTACATTAGTCAAGACGTTATTTGAAAGCCTTATGTATTTGATGAGCACAAGCCCTAATATTATGTTTATGTAAGCTTAATTTTAATTTTTATGGATCCTTTAAAAGACTCTCATTATCTATCAGATAAGAGAACACTAAGGTATGTGAGTGGTACAAAGGACTTTGGAATACTATATTATATTTCAGGTGATTTTAGTCTTGTTGGATACATGATTAGTGATTGTAGTGGCAATATAAATGATCAAAAAATCAATTATATGTATGCTTTTCACTTTGGTATAGGTGTTGTGTCATGGGCTTCAAAGAAACAACCCATTGTGACTCTTTCGTCAGTTCAAGCTGAGTATGTGGTAGTCACTAGTGCAGTTTGTCAAACTATTTGGATGTGAAGGATGTTGAAATATTTAATGCAAAAACAAATAAACCACTAAAATATTTTGTGACAATATTTCAACCATTGCATTGTCCAAAAATCATGTCTTTCATAAGAGAGCTACACATATTGATACTAGGTACCATTTTATCAGAGAGCTTGTCAACATCAAAGAAATTTGTCTAGATTTTTGTAGGTCTGAAGATCAGTTTGCTAACATATTTACAAAGCTATTGGTAAAGGAGGCATTTAAATACTTATGAAGTTTTTTATGAGTTTTTTATAATGTAAATATATGTGCTTTGAAGATGGATTCTCTGAAGATGATGCTCCAAAGACATTTTTTGAATATAGATACTCTGAGGATGTTACATAAAGATGTGATCTGAAGATGGATGCTTGAAATATGTGCTCCAAAGATGATACTTTGAAGATGTGATTGAAGATATGTTAAAAATTTTGTTGATCCCCAACAGTTCAAATTAAAGGGGAGTATTCGCCATATTAATTTTGTACAGCTAGGCATTTAATGCAAAATATTTTATTTTTACTATCTAAGATCTATTTTATTACCCTAGTATTTTGCCTTAGATTATTTTTGTTGATGTTATTTGTGACATGTGCAAGTTGTCACTGCACATTTAAAAAATATCATTTATTTTCCATTTGCCTTTAGCCATACGCAAAAAGGAGAAGTGTCTAGAAAAAGAGAGAGAAGGGATCCTTTTGGTTTTTTAGTAGTTGTGCATACAATAATAAGAGAATGAGCATAAAATAGTCCAAAAAAGATAAATAATATAATAAAAATGATCAGAAAACTCCATTAGAGATATAATAAAAATGTAATAAGTTTTTAGTGTAGTTGTAGCTGTTGTGTTTTATTATTTATAAATACATATATAATTTTAAGAGAAGATCTAATTTATATAATATCTATAGTTTTTATCTCTCTTACTCTATATTTTTATTTGATTTATTTCATCTGTGATGTTTTGTTTATGCACTTTAATCCTCTATTTTTAATCTATTGAGTCTGCACTTATCTCCCTACCTCCTCTCTCAAATCCCACAATAGAGATGGCTCTACCACATCATAATCAACACTGATGTTATTTAGATTACCATGATTAAGCATAGGCATGTAATCATGACATCCTCAGTAATGTTTGTAGTTACATTCAACATGTATCAAATATTATATTCTTATCAAATTAAAGGGATGTTGTTTGGGGGGTAAGATTTAACTCTTGCATACTTCTCCCACTATTTTTGGTACGTGGTCATTGTTAATTCATGTTAAAAATGTTATACTTGTGAAAACAACTTCTTAAATGTGCTTGGGAGTGGAAGAGACTCAAGTCAGTGTATATTATTTTTATGTTGAAACCCATCGTGTCATAAGCATGAGCGACGATTGGAATTTTCCCAACCCTAGCTGAGACCTTTTAACATTCATCTATCCCCTTGCCTCTTTCTCACATCCTTGTAAGTTAGGTATTACTATGATTGAATTAGTTGTATAATTTATTTTTAATTATTTTATAGGATACAACATTGCATAGTTATTTACAATATCCTATTTTAAAATTTCTTATTTCTCAGTGTTCTTGTTGGAATAATGCATATTTAAGCTTACCTAGGGTTGATAGGGTAAGTTATTTATTACTGAGGGTTAATTTTATTTACCTCAGTTAATTTATTTTATTGTTGAGAATCTCTCAACAATATATTTGTTCGTAGTATGAGAAAAGAAATAGTTTGTTTTCTCTATTTTGTAATCATTACAAATAGTTTGTTAACATGAAACAAACTATTTGTATTATATATACTTTACATTATATGAGAAATAAATGAGAGATTATTGAGAGGATACAGAGAAATTTCTATATTATCACCTATTTGCTAGGTGTGACATTTATTTATTCTCTAGAAATATTTGCAGGTTATTTTTTGTGGGTTCTTTCCCCTGGATTGATCTTGTGGATCCTATGTATCTCCTACTAATTCCTTCATGGTATCAGAGCTTGGAGTTCCAGTTGAAGATCCTCTTTCCTAAATTTTTTTATCTTTTAACACATTCAAAAACATTATTTTATTGATGTGTTATAGATATTTTAATTCTCTAAAATTTTGGTTCTTATTTACAAGTTTTTTTTGAATTTTTTTGTATTTTATGCTCATTAAATGACCATATAGATTTCCAAAATCTGAATTTTTTTCATAGGGGCATAGGAAATCAATTCAGAAATCCATTTAAATTTGAATTTTCTAATTTGGATCAGGACGTACAACTCTTTCATTCAAAAACTTGCTGACTAGTTCCTGTTGGCAAACTGCATAACCTGTTCATTTTTCTAATGTGGCAGATTGTACGGTTGACTTTTTTCAAATTTAAGACCTGTTCATGAAAGATGACTGTTATATATTTCTATCCATATAAATTTGGATGAATTTGGATCAAGTTGTACAACATTTTGGAAGCCAACAATAGGAATTTAAAATCTATTTTTTTGTCTGATGTATATCCGTACGGATTTCTCATTTTTGAACGCCTTATGATGCATAAAATCCAAATATGAAAATTTCATGTGATAGAAGACTTCCAAAGCTTTCATTTAATGCTAAGAAGGATAGATTTGGACTAGGATGTACAGTCCTTTGGGCAGATCCAGTGGAGCCATATGCAGTTGCTGAGAGGTGTTTTTCCTTGGCTGTGTTTACAAAATTTATCATAATTTTTTCCTGACCTCCACGCCTTGCTGGAAAAAAAGTTTATTTCTGATAAAGCCAAAGATTATTCAGCTGTTATGTCACACGTGTGAGTCATTTTGGCCTTTTTTTAATTAATTTTTTAATTTTTTTAGTGGTTTAAATGTAAGTCTCTAGCTTTGAAAGTTCAAATTTGACTTTGCTAAAGCGGCTAGAGATATTTTGTTAAAAATTTGTAGGGAGGAAGTCTTGGGGTTAAATCCCCCTACATTTTTTTTTTGCATAAAGCCATTTTTTAATTTTGTATAAGCCAAGGCTAATTTTTTTTTGTCGGGAGACGTTAAATTATAACGGGAGGGGTGTTTTTTTTAGGAAAAATAAATGTCTAGATTTTTCTTGTCAACTTCATTATCTTCCTCAAGAATGGAATCCTAATTGTTTAAACCCCTAAATTCTAAAAATTACAATGTTTGGAAGCTGAAAATGCAACAACTCCTTCAATTAAAGGGCTTATGGAGAATTTTTTCTGAAATAACACCTGCAATATTCACCACTGAAAAAGACAAATATGCATATGGTCGTAAGCGAGATGAGGCTCTTGGATTGATTTGCCTCAATGTCTCAGATAATCTTCAATTTCACATTGCAGATGCTACTATGCCAAAAGAGGTATGGGAAAAATTTAAAAACCTATTTGGCAAAGTTAATGAGTTTAAAATTTTGCAATTAGATGCAGAATTGAGTACTCTCTCTCCATCAGATTTCCCTTCAATAGATGATTTTTTGGCAAAATTCAAATTTATAAGGTCACAATTGAAAGCTGGTGACAAGGATAAAAGTGATCAGGAGTGCATTTTCATGATTTTGTCAAAGTTGAAAGTACCATATAGTGTTTTTTCCTCTGCTTTCTATACTATGATGGATACATTAGGTGATGAATTCAAATGGCCTTCCTTTTAATTTTTTTGTGAAAGATTGACTAGGGAACAAACAAATTTAATGGCCTTAGATGCTCTACCTGGTCCTAGTCATGCTCTAGTTTCTAATTCTTCTAAAGGAAAACCTTTACCTAAATCTAAACAAAAGCAAGCACCTTCAAACAACCCTCCAGAGTCCACCACCCAAACACCTCATCATTCTAAATCTACTAAGACCAAAAAGTCCTTTAAGCAAAAGAAGAAAACATTTGGTCCATGTAATTTTTGTGGTGGTCCTAATCTTGATGAAAGTAGATGTTTTAAGAAGATAGAAGCATTAGAGGCAGTAGTCAGACAACACAAAATTTCCATTCCATCTCCATCTCCATCTCCTTCTACTTCTGCAAGAAAAGGGAAAGCACTTTTAGCTAGGGCTATATCTTCATGTCATGATCAGTGGATTTTTGACTCAGGTGCTTCTCACCATATCACACATTCTAAGGATCTATTGTCTTCTCTTAGAGATTGTAGTACATCACATATTGTTATGGGTAACTCCTCATAGATTGAAGTTTTGGGATATGGTACTATTGATAAACAAGATGGATGCTTTAACAATTTATTACTTGTACCCCAAATCTCTTCTAATCTTCTCTCTATATATCAAATATGTAATTTTGGTACTGGTAAAATTGTGGTGTTTACTTCACATGATGTTGTAATAAGAGAATGTAATGATCCTAGTGAGATAGTTGCTACAGGTACAGTAGACCATACTACAAGACTCTATACTTTTGATAAGTTTGAGTCTTTTATGTCTTCTAGTTCTTCACTTATAGCACATGGTAATAATCTCAGCAAATTGTGGCATGAGAGATTGGAACATTTGAGTTATGGATATATGCAACAAATGAGTATAAAACATCTTGTAAAAGGCCTTCCTAAGGTCTTATGTATTGATGGGGTGTGTCCTGGTTGTCTAGTTGGTAAACAACACTAGGATCCATTTCCAGTTGGTAAGGCCACATGTGCAAATGGACCCTTAGGGTTGGTTCATAAAGATTTGATGACTTTTCCAACTCGTTCTTTTTCAGGAGCTAAATATGCACTCACATTCATTGATGATTTCACTCGTAAAACTTGGGTATATTTTTTCAAGTTGAAAAGTGAAGTTTTTGAGACTTATAAGGCCTTCAAAGCCTTTGTTGAAAAACAATCATCTCTTCCTCTTAAGAAATACGCACTGACAATGGGGGGGAATATGACAGTAATGATTTCTATGATTTTTGTATTGAGCATGGGATACAACACCAGTTCACTGTACCACACACTCCTCAACAAAATGGTGTAGCAGAGAGGAAGAATCAAACATTGAAAGTGATGGCTAACTGTATGATTCACTCTAAAAATTTGGGTCCACAATATTGAGCTGAAGCTGTAAATTGTGCAAACTACATTCAAAATTATATGCCTCACAAAGTTGTGCAAAATATGACACTAGAAGAAGCTTGGTTTGGGATCAAGCCTGATATTTCAAATTTTTGCATCTTTGGGAGTCAAGCATGGGCATTCATTCCTGATGACAAATGTAAAGCATTTGAGAAGAAAAGCCAACCACTCATTTTTGTTGGTTATTGTGAAGATGTAAAAGCCTACCATCTTTTTAATCCTGTCACACATGATGTGTTGTTTCGATAGGATGTTTAGTTTGATGAGCTACCCACTCCATAGGAGTGTACATCTAGTTCTTATTCTCCCCCTCCTTCTATTGAGGATAGTAAGGATTTACTTTCTATTATTGATGATGATGATGATGTTGCACTTATTCAACCACCACAACCATCTTCTTCACCACCTTTGCCCAAGTGGGCAAAGAGCACTCTATAGGCCGCTAGTTCTTTTGTTGGTGATCCATCTGATTCTCATCGCACTCGGTCACAGATATCTGGTGTTGCTCTTTTGGTACAAGCTTGTATAGATGATCCAGTGTTGTTTTCTAAGGCTATTGGTATACCTGAGTGGGATGTTTCTATGTATGATGAGTATTCTTCATTGATGAAGAGTGATACTTGGGATCTTGTCCCTCTTCCTAAGGGAAGAAAACTTATAAAATGTAAATGGGTCTATAAGACCAAATATGCTGCAAATGGATCAGTAGATAAGTATAAAGCTAGATTAGTAGCTAAGGGTTTTTCACAGGTTGAAGGGGTTGATTACTCTGAGACCTTTACCCCTGTAGCTAAGAAGGATTCTATTCGGTTTGTACTCTCTCTTGCTACTTCACATTCTTGGTCAATTTTTTCAGATGGATGTGAAGAGTGTTTTCTTGCATGGTGATCTCCATGAGGAGATCTATATGGAGCAGCCTCCAAGATTTGTGTAGGACTCATCATTGGTTTGTAGACTCTATCGTTCTCTTTATGGCCTCAAACAAGCTCCTCGAGCTTGGTACGAGAAGATGGATAGTTTTCTTTTGAGTTTTGGTTTTATTCATTATGAGTCAAATCACAATGTATACATCCTAAAGCAAGGTGAGGAGCTTGTTATTTTGGTTTTGTATGTTGATGATCTCATCCTCACTGGCAGTTTAGATTTGTTGATACATGACATCAAGGACAAGTTGGCAGATAGGTTTGATATGACAGATTTGGGACTTCTACATTATTTTCTTAGTCTTCAAGTTTTTCTGTCTTCTGAGGGCATCTCAATTAGACAAAAAAAGTATGCGATAGATCTTCTTCATCGATTTGGCATGGTTTATTGTAAGCCTACACCCACTCCATATCAGTTAGGTATTGTGTTGTCTACCATTTGTATGACTCCTCTTGTTGATTCCACTTTGTATATGCAACTTGTAGGTAGTCTTTTATACCAGACTCATACTCATCTCGACATAACATTTGCTGTGAACCTTGTCTCTTGGTTCTCACATGAGCCTCATGAGAGTCATTGGCAAGCAGCCAAGCATATTTTTCACTACATTCAGGGCACCACTCACTTTGGTATACATTACACACCACAAAGTTCTACACAGCTTATTGGATACACTGACTCTGATTGGGCTAGTGATGTTGACACTCGCAAGTCCACTTGTGGATTTGCTTTCACACTTGCTTCAGGTCTAGTTGCTTGGGCATGCAAAAAGTAGACTGCTATTGCATTGTCCTCTACTGAGGCTGAGTATCGAGGTGCTATCAAATCTAGTCAGGAGATACTTTAGCTTTGACAGTTTCTTGGAGAGTTTGGCTTCACACAGTAGGGTTCTACTACTCTTTGGTGTGATAACCAAAGTGTGATTACTATTTCACACAATCTTGTTGAGCATCAGTAAATAAAACACATTGAGATTCACATGCACTTCATTCGATATCTTATTTAGGATGGAGTTCTTTCTTTGGAGTTTGTGCCTATAGTTGAGTAGATTACAAACATCTTCACTAAACCTTTGGCTTCTCCTCGTTATCTTTAGTTATGAGCGATGCTTGGGGTGAATGAATTTGTCCTTGGGGGGGATTTCCCATGAAGTCCTTCCTTTACTTTTCATATATTTTGATTGGTTTGTATACATGGGTACCTTATCAGGCCTAGTAGCTGGGACCCATCCTTGTTTGTCATTCTCCCTATGTTTCGCTTAAGGGAGGGTGTTGGAATAATGCATATTTAAGCTTACCTAGGGTTGATAGGGTAAGTTATTTATTACCGAGGGTTAATTTTATTTACCTCGGTTAATTTATTTTATTGTTGAGAATCTTTCAACAATATATTTGTTCGTAGTATGAGAAAACAAATAGTTTGTTAACATGAAACAAACTATTTGTATTATATATAATTTACATTATATGAGAAATAAATGAGAGATTATTGAGAGGATACAGAGAAATTTGTGGATTATCACCTATTTTCTAGGTGTGACAAATTTATTTATTCTCTGGAAATATTTGTAGGTTATTTGTTGTGGGTTCTTTTTCCTGGATTGATCCTGTGGATCCTTTGTATCTCCTGCTCATTCTTTCAATTCTCTCTACCTACCTGACTCCAAAATGGACTTGGCACTATTGCCCTTATTTTTATATAATCATCCACATTAAGATAAGTTAAAAAATAATATTTTAAAAATAACTATTTGCATATTTATTGTTAGAGATTATGAATCACTTCTATAATTTATCATTAGGACAAATGATATAGATTATAAATATAAAATTCCTTATTGATAAATATACATATAATTATTTTTGAAAATCTATTTCTTTTAACATAAACTATGAAAGACTTAAATTCTTAATTAATTTCTTTTTTATTTTCATTCAAAAATTTTATTTTCTAGGTAATTGAGTTGATGGCCACAAAAATAATAATAAGCAATTGCATTTTAAATTATAATGCTATTAAAAATGGCTAGCCAAAAAGAATGTGTAAAATA
Source organism: Torreya grandis (assembly GCA_037957365.1). Taxonomy (NCBI): domain Eukaryota; kingdom Viridiplantae; phylum Streptophyta; class Pinopsida; order Cupressales; family Taxaceae; genus Torreya; species Torreya grandis. The sequence goes on along the minus strand of JARHVA010007984.1, from coordinate 429,291 downwards.
CATCAAACTACATACATTTTAGAGCAACTGACTAGGAAGCCTTTGCCATCATTTAACTTTTGAGGCATCTTCACATGATAAACAAATACAAAAAAATGGATGACAAATATAAACTCAATATTTTAATGAACTAAAGTGTTTAATCAAGATTAAGTACTTTGGAACACTACAAATTATAGATGCAGTCAACTATTCCATCAAACTATGTAAGAAAAAATTCCCAATATTAGTCCTTGACATCAATTACACCTTTAGTAGAGTTTTGAAATCATGATTCTAATTCTGGTAAGTAGAGTGAGTTGATTACTTTTCAAACTCACTCCTCCCCCCATCTTTTACAAAAATATATCTTTCCCTACATCCTCATATGGATCTTAACTCATGGTTGAATCAAAAGTGGAAATGTAAACTTAAGAATAATTCTTGGATTAGGTTAAGTGACCAAATATAGAAAACTAAAGTTTATGAGGGTGAAAAAATCATGGTGTGGAAGATCTTACATTATAATCTTGTTTTGGAAGATAGGTTGGAATACATCTTAGTGCAACCTTTTCAATGTCCTTTTTGTACCTATAAAGAAAGTTTGAAGCATATTTTCTGGGACTATATATTTGTTAAAAAATAATGGTCTGGTATTTTTAAAAATATACCTATTATCTTTGGCCATCAATTAAAATGGAAGGAATCATTATTGGGATTTGGATTACATAATAATTTGATAGATGATTTTATCAGACATGGCATTTTATTTCATTTATGGAAAACTAGGCATTTAGTAGTATTCTCTAATGTTAAATTTGATTAAAAATCAATGATTCTTCGACTTTACTTTGATATAATTTTGTGGATTGCTTCCTTAGTTTCAAATCTATAGGGTTTATCTAAAAAGAATATTTTATTTGGTTATCTTCTTGAGCAAATTAAATCTCAGATTTTGTAGCTTACAAAGGCTCAAGCATTGCACACAAAATAACAAGAAGGGTTTCTGAGATGGCCTGATCATCATTTCACTTTATGGAGGTAGTTATATTGTTTTTTCTATGTTGTTATTTATAGGACTGAGTTGTCATGTACTACCATTGCTAGTTCTTATATACAGTTTTAGTTTTGCCAGGTTATTCATTGTTTCTAGGAAAGGCTACATTGTTATGTAGTTTTTTTAATTTGTAGCTCCGTTGCATTTATTTCTTATATTTAGCATTACTTCTATATAAAAAAATAAAATTTGTTTTTGTATTTTCATATGGAAGGTGAATTAAGTGGAGATGTAGTCAGCAGAGACATTTACACCATGAAAAATCTTAATGCTCTTGAAAATATTACAAATTAGTGAATAGTAGAGACATGCATATATAGGGTCTACAAGGAAGTGAAGTTAATCACCAATTATCAGTGTACATGGAATCACAATTTAGTAAAATTATTAATCACTGTTACCACATCATCTCCTTCTACAATTGACCCCTGACTTGCATTTATTATTTGTCAAGTTTTAATGATTTTAAGTAATTGAAAATATCTTATGATATCCCTTACTCAGAGCTATATATATAGATTGCATTTGATATTTTAGTTTTCAGTATTTTTATATTGGTCTAGCTACGATTCAAGAGACTTCCAAGCTAAGATATCTATGAATAAGAGATCTATTATTGTAGTTTCTAATTTAGTTTTTGGATGAATAGAATGTATGTATGAGAGAAATGAACCTTTATCATGTTTTTGTTAGATGACCTTAATGTATTTTGGGCATCAAAGCTCTATAATAGTATTTTATAAGTAGAAATATGGTCAGTTTATTTGCTATAGCAGTCCACATCTCACCCACAAATCTGGTATTAGAGTAGTAGAAACAATTTGGGTAGTACAAGAGCCACACAAATAAAAAAAAGAGTTGTTTCAAACAAGATAAAAGTTCATAGGTTTTAAGCCAAAGTAGAAGAGTTTAGGTGAATAAACTAGGTCAAAAGGGTGAACTATTTATCCAAGTAAGTGGATCTATTTTAAATCATCTTGTGTATGATTTATTTTTTTCCTTTAGTGTGGAAGTGCCAACCATTAGTAAAGGCAAAAGGAAAGGAGCCATACCTTGTATACCCTAATAGAGGTGAGGCAGAGTTTTACAAAAAGGAGAGAGAAAATATAATAATAGAGAGCAAAGGGAAGGAGTTTTTATTTTGAAGAAGCCATGGCTAGAGGAAGTGGAAGTATTTATCAACCCTAAGTACCAATGTTTAATGGTAAAAACTATGACTATTGAAGTATTAAAATGAAAACCCCATTTTGATCTCAAGATATTTAGGAATTAGTGGAAAATGGATATCCTAAACTAGCAAACCAACAAGCATTCTAAGCCTTCTCATAAGTAGAGAAAGACATATTAAAAAAAATAAGAAGAAGGATGCAAATACAGTGTTTGTTATCCATCAAGAAATCAAGGAGTCGATATCTTCAAGGGTTGCAATTGCCACTAACTCAAAGCAATCATGGGAAACCCTACAAAGAACATACCAAGGTACAAGTAAAGTTAAAATTGCCAAATTATAAATACTTAGAAGGGAATTTGACAATATTAAAATGAAATAATCAAAGAATATAGACTCTTTTTTACACATATAATGGGGATATTAAATCAAATAAGAACTCATGATGAAAGTATGGAAGACCAGAAGGGTGTATAAAAAATACATAGAATCTTGCTTACAAAGTTTAATTCAGTGGTAGTAGTTATTAATAAATCTAAGGATTTAACTCAATTGTCAGTTGATGAATTAATGGGATCATTATGATCACACAAGCAAAGGTTGAATCATTTAGGGACATATTCATTGGAAAATGCATTCAAATCTCTTTGAGTTAATAAAAGAAGAGGGAGATCAAATTGCAGTAGAGGTAGAGATCTTTTTCCACTAATAAGAGGTAGAGAATATACTCAATTTGAAAGCATAAGACTAGTATCAATCTCATTTACATCTTCCAAACCAATAACAGGAAGATGTAACAACCATTTTCATAGCCCTCGTCAAGGATAAATGTATGATAAATCTAACATTCAATGTCATTACTATAAAAGATTTGGGCATTTTACATCTAAATGTAGAAATAGGAATTATGATATGAATAAACAAAAGGTAAATTTAAAAATAGAAAACCAATCTAACATTGAAGAGAAAAAAACACAATGTTGATAGCATGTAATATTGCACAAGAGAGTTCAAATGAAGTGTGGATCTTATATAGCAGGTGTAGCAATCATATGAGTGGAAGTAAGGAGTTGTTTGAAATAATGAATTATTTGGTAAAATTATAAGTAAATTTTGGGAATTATCATTGAGTATTAGTCATAGGTAAAGGGTCAATTAACATTAGAACAAAACAAGGGGAAAAGAAGCATATTCGTGATGTATACTATGTTCCTAGATCGAAACACAATATCATAAGAATTGAATAACTAGTGCAAAAAGGGTACATAATATAATTTAAGAATGGTGAATGTGTGATCTTGGATAACAAACCAAGAAAAAAGGCTAATTATAAAGTTGGAGTGACTAGGAATAGAATGTTTCCTCTTAAGATCCCCATCAAATTATTTTTAGAACCTCAAGGATTACAAACAACTGTTGAAGCAACATGTAAATTTTTATACAATATTCAATATTAGTTATGCACTTTAGATTTGGGATATGAAATTTAGAGGATTGTAGTTATTGTATAGGAAGAGAATGGTTAATGGATTACCACCCATAGATCTGACTAAAACATCATGTGAGAGTTGCATACTAGGAAAACAACATAGACAAAAGTTTCCAGTTGGAAAATATTATAAGGCAAGGCATTTACTTGAGATAGTGCAATTAAATCTTTATGGAATGATGCAAATGCCATCCATAAGTGTAAATATATATTAATTGAAATTCATTAATGATTTTAGTTAAAAAAACATAGGTATATTTATTGAAATATAAATCAGATATGTTTGATTTTTTAAGGAGTTCGAGGTCAAAGTGGATAAACAAAATGGATATTATATCTAAGTGTTGAGAACTGATCAAGGAGGTGAATATATATCAAACTAATTTCTAAAATTTTAAAAGAAAATGAAATAAGAAAATAATTTACAAGATATACACCTAAAAAAATGTATTAAAAATGAAAAATAAGAAAATTATGGAAATGAATCAAAGCATAATAAAAGCTAAGCATCTAGGAAATAATTATTGGGATGAAGTGGTTGCATGTACAATATACATTCTGAATAGTTGTCCAACAAAAGCAATGATAAACAAGATAACACAAGAATCTTAGAGCAAAATAATCATATTGTCTCACACTTGAGAGTCTTTAGATGTGTATCAAACTCCTTGATACCCATAAAATTAATAAATAATTTAAATGATAGAGGTGAAAAGTACATCTTTTTTGGGTATAACGAACAATCCAAAACATACAAACCATATAATACAGTGATAAAGATGGTAATAATCAACTAGGATGTATAATTTTTTGAAGAATATTGGGATGGTATCATAGAAAAAATAACTACAATGGTAATTAGTGTTTCACAAGAGAATGAAGACAATGAAATTCAAAGTTTGAATCCTGCTACATAAGCAAATATTCCTACAACACCTTCTAAGGCACTTACAACTCCAAATACATCTACACTATCAATTAATAACATTAGTGAGTGTTCTAATCTAATGCTTACATCATTGAGATCATAGTCAATAAAAACTTTATATAAGACACATAGCCTAAAGGAGATTTATGATGAGTCATAAGCGGCTAAAAATGTGGATTAATGTCATGATTTTACATTTTTAACATAAACTGATCCAATTTAATTTGAGGATACAATTAAAGATATAATTAGATTGTACTTATGGATGAATAAATTCAATCAATAGAAAAGAATCAAACATGGGGCCTTGTTGAGCTTCTTTAAGGAATGGATTTAATTAGAGTAAAATGGGTTTACAAAATAATGTTTAATGTTGATGTGAAAGTTAAGAAACTTAAAGCATGAATAATAGCTAAAGGCTTCATACAATAACCAGGTATAAATTATAATAAAACATTTGTACCTATACCCTGACTAGACACTATTACAATGGTGTTAACCATTGCATCTCAAAATAATTTGAAAGTCTATAAAATGGGTCACATCAAATTAGTATTCTTGAGTGACATTTAAGAATAGGAAGGTTATATTAAACAACTGCTTGGTTTTGAAGCAACCAATTATGACACTTTCATCATCTAAAGTGGAATATATTATAGCCACATCAGTAGCTTATTGTTGATTTGGATGAGAAGGGTACTTCCAGATTTGATTCATAATCAAGAAGAAGCTACAAAGATATACTATGACAATAACTCAACTATAGCATTTTCAAAAAATCATGTGTTTCATAAACACAATAGGGACATTAACTCTATATATCACTTTATTCACGAATTACTAAACAATGGTTATACATATCTTGAGTTTTTTAGGTTCAAACAACAACTACCATATATATTTACAAAGCCACTTTCACATAACATGTTTAAGCATCTCTAGGAAATCATAGGTTTAATTGATATAAATGGTAGTGAATATAAAGGGGGAGTGTTGGTAGGCATGGACTCACACTTTATCATAATTATTAATATCCCTTGCCACATCATCTCCTTACATAGTTGGCCACTGACTTGAATTTTTTCTCTATCAGGTTTTAATGTTTTAATGCATTATGCATATCCTTTGATATCCCCCATTTACAGTTCTGTAGATGAATTTCATTAAACATTTTTCATGCCAATCTCTTCATATTAGTCTATCTACGATTCGACAAACTTTGAAGTGAAGATATCTTAGATCTATGATTATAGTTTTTACTTTAGTTTTTTGAGGAATTGAATGTATGTATGAGAGCATTGAAGCTCTGTCAAGTTATTGTTAGATAAATATAATGTATTTTTTTAGCTTCAAAAATCTATAATAATCTTAATATAATTTTGAATATTGTGAATTTATTTTCTATAACAGTCCATGCCTCAGGCACACCAATAAGGAGGCAACGATTTAGTAAGTAATTTTTTCAATTTGGATTTTTAGTTACCGAGACACTATGAAATGGATTTAATACATAATTCAAGATCCAATTGAAATGTTATAAAATCCTTCCATTTAGTTTTTTGACAGATTTTCTATATTACTTTCTCAGGAGAGGGAGTAATGATTATACTCCAAGTCACCAAAGGATATATCAATTTAACTAATTTTAATGTAACATCTACTTATAATATTGGCTCTCTAGATCAATATATCATACAAATAAAACATTTAAAATATAAGAGAAGGAAGAATGATATCTATAATATTTATTTTTAAATAATTAGAAATTTTGAATTTATTAATTATTGAGTGTGCTCTTATATAATTTATATTTCTCTTTGTTCTTCTTCATCACTTTTTAAAATATAAAACCACCAAATTATGTTTATAAGTAAGTGTATAAATATGCACAATTACATTCTCTTTTAATATTTTTAATTTATATTATTAATTAATTAGAGGCTACAAAAAAAATTAGTACATAAATTAAGTTTTGAATAATGTATGGATTAATCGACATATTTGATAAATTATTTTATAAAAATAAATTAAAAAAAGCCTTTTTAAGGTCTATGATTATAAGTAATATATATAGGGGTTTTTTGAGGTGGTCACCAAAACACCATAATTTTTTTTTATTGAAAACCCAATGTAAGAGAGTATAAGACTTAGAGAAAGACCAAGAAAAACT